>OZ025299.1:47974490-48056990 GCA_964019185.1 Maratus speculifer | reverse complement strand
TAAAGACAAATATTTACGGCGATCTAAGTAGTTACACTTATTTCTTAGAAAATTCTGGGTCGAAAAAGAATTGTTTGACCTGCGGCTTATACACCCGAAATTACGGTAGCTATATTTCAAACATCAGATGAAGTAGCAAAATCAGGCTACTATTCGGATACTTTTCTTTTATTTAATTATATCGATTTATTTTATTTGTACCTAAAAATTTGTACCTGTAAATTATTAAATCCATAAAATTAGGTTTGTAAAACTACAGGAATCTGTATGCTTACATACTCACACACTGCGCACATTTTATCGGTAACCCGGGATAATTACATGAGTTTTAGGTGCGTTTATAATTATATAAATACGTAGCATCTATAGTCGTCGTTCAGTCCGTCCGTCCTTCTGTCCGTCGATCCGTCTGCCCTCATATAACAGAGTAAAAAATTCCCAACCGAATGATTTGAAATTCAAAATATGTAATCGTCACTTAATTTGTCAAATCATTTCAAATTTTATGAAAATCTGATGTATAGTTTAACTATAGGGGCAATCAAAAGCATTCCGTTATATTAAAATCAATGGGAGAAAACTGTTTCTCGTGCATCTTAATGGTATTATACTCTTTGGAGCATAATAGAATTGATATGCATCTATGAAGTATATACTAAAAAATACATTCTGCACAATCTGTGGTGCATAGAATATTTGTTATTAATTTATAGGACTACACAAATGTATTCCATTACACCATTATTGTATTCTATAGTAACGAAGGAAACAGTGTTTGAAGCACGTTTTAATTCTATTAAACAATTTCACATTTTATGAAACTAATATACGTTGCTGAGGTTTACTACCATAGTACTAGTTAAATTTATATTAGTCGTATAGTACATCTATCAATAATATTTATATTTAAAATATTTATTTATCATTGATATATCCTTTTCGTATGGTGAGGCAAAAATATTAAAACCCCATCCACAGTCACATTAATGACGAAATCTTCCCGAAAATAATGTGAAAATTCAAAGCTTTAAAAAAATAATCAAGCCATTGTCATCTAAAGCAAACACAGTTCAATTGCCCTAATGTCATACAAATGTAGCCCAGTGGTTAGCGTGCATGACTCTTAACACAAAAATAAAATGTTGGATTCAAAGGTCAGTAGCAGCTTTGACCCCCCCCCCTTCTTTAATTGACATATATTTTTTCTCCTGTGACGGAGAAAAAAAAAATAAGCATTCGTGAATTAACGGAAAAATCGTGGCAGCACTGCTGCAGAAAATTGTGCGTTAAATGAAGAAAATATTTTTGATAGTATACTGATACATTAATGACAATAGTTTCATAAATGTTATTTTTCAACTAGCGTTTATACATTTTTTTTATTTGCTACAAAAATTTTAATTAAAAAGCATGGTTTTATGTTTGTGATCAATGTTATCGAAATATCAATATATGAAACTCACATTCTCAAAGTTATTCTTTCCTTTTTTTTTTTTTTTTTTTTTTTTTTTTTTAATTTCACTACGATTTTACACACATTTGAAGAACCAGAAAAATATGCGAAAAAAATTAGTTTAGAAAATAGAAAAGAATAATGAAATGAAAAAAAAACTGCATGTAATAACATTTTCAAAAGTTTTCAAGATTGTAAAATTTATTGCATAATTTATTTCATTGAATACACTTTTGAAACAAAAATATAAAAGATTATCTCAAGGTAAATATTATTTTGAATAAAATGATAATTTATGCTTTTGAACTCTGCCTTTTATCAAACTTTTAACTTTCGTTTTTTTAACATAATGCTTTTAGGTAGATGTTACAAACTTTACATGTTTACACACTTTTTTTTACTAGCAATAAATTAATACGATGTAAGGTGTTTATATAAAGAAAATTACTGAATAATAATTTATCTTGATCGATAACAAAATGTAAAATACTTTTATTGTAAAGAAATATCGAGGTAAATAGAAAAAATAATCAAAGATAAAAAAAGATCAATTAAAACTATTTTTTGACTATTTCATTGTGTAGTTTTAAATAATTTATTTTAATGTGGGGAAAACTATTTTCTAAAAGATTTCTTTTTACATCTTGCAAGCACTGACATCTAACTTCAGTTTTTAATTTTCGAAACAAATGTATTAATATAATCTTTTTTATTTTGATTTTCAAATTTGACGCTAAAAAATCTTTTGAATTATATATACAGTCGATTCTCATTAATTCGAAATCGGATAATTCGAATCTTCGCTTAATTCGAACTATACAAGAAGTCCCGATATTTCCAATGGTAGAATAACGTTAAAAATTTTCATTAATTCGAACTCATTTTCTCTTCACTTCGTTTAATTCGAACTATCGAGAATTCCGATTTTTCATTTTTCTTTTATTTCTCACGGATTTCAGATCATCTGAATAACTTTCTTTGATTTTTGTGAAAATTGTTCCGAACGAGATACACATAATCCAATACATTTTGTTTTCCACTTTCTTTGTGCCCTGTCTGTCCATCGGTGACGCTTTCATTTTTTTTTTTTTCATTGTGCTTGTTTCTAATCTTTTAATTAGTTTATGTATTTATACATTCTAATTTAATATTAAGTCATATTCTAATGATAAGAGACGAAATAAATTAAAAAACACCATAACATTAATTCATTTGTATTGGTATCATATTAAGCATGGTTTCATTTCATATTTTCCATAATTCGAACATTTCTTGTGGTCCTGACGAGTTCGACGAGTTATTTATAAATACATATATTACTTTCTTTATTTCAAATGCAACTACCTCTTTCTTTCTAATTTTTTTAATTTATTTATTTTCAACAATATGTTTTCGTTCTTTATAAGTTTTCATACTTGAATTTTTTTAAATTTTTGTGCTCCATGGTAATTCATTTGAAATTTATACTGCAAAAATGTGGTACAATTATACCATAAAAGAGAATAATGCCAAAGCGTTATTTTCTTTGTATACATGTATTTAGAAGGAGGGTTATTAAAGAACACAATTTTCGATTTGACTGCTGCTAGTCATTAAATAAATTGTGATTTTCTATTATATAAAAAGTACCAAATAGCATTTTAACAATTTAAAATTAAAATAAGTACATTGAACTGCTTGCCTGATTACACCCAGTTACATCGAGTTTGCATATATTACAGTTAATTATTGCTCTAAGAAAAAGCGGGGTGGCATAATTTGCCACTATTAAAACAAAAGGATAGATTCTTATACAATATAATAAATTATGCATAGTAAATTATATTTACCTAACACTTTTCTATCAGTATCTAAATATTTCTAATCAATATCTTAACGAAATATACATTTGGAAAATTATTTTTCCGAAGTGCAAATAAACATTTCTTCTTTAGGCATGGACGTTTCGGTGTAAAATTTTAATATCATAAAAAGTAATTCTTCAAAAGACAATCGACATATTTTACTAAAAACCACTATGGCTCATTATTTTTTTTTTTTTTTTTGTTAGCGAATAATCGTTATATTCACATAGTCAGCCTTTTTTTAAATTATTAAATCACAGTTTAATAATTTAAGCTGAAAATAGAAGAATTAATAACAGAATGCGATAAGGAAACTGTAAATTTATTTCGGAATTGAAAATAATCTTCTTATCTTCAAGTATTGAAGTTTTCGTGTACAATTCTAATATCATACCAAGTAAATAGAATATCTTTAACTGAAAACACAAAGAATTTCATTTTTTTCTTATCTCGCTCAGACACTGATATGAAGTAGCACCTATTATCAGGCTTTCTTTATCGGTATTTGATTGTGATTCTTATTGATCTTTGCTAGTTTTTGCTTCTGAAATGTGTTCTAAGAGAGATTTTTCGTCTTTTTGTAGGTTTTTTTCCATCGTTCGCTGGAGCAGGACAACCCCGGCCTGTTGCAGTCACCCCTTCGCTTGTGCCGATGGACCACCCATTACATGCTCACTCCTGACGGCCACTAGCGGAGAGCGATTCCAGAGAGACTAACCACCATCTTCGCACAGCAGTATTTCGCGTGTGACTTTTACACATTCAAAAATGACTTCACAAACCAATTCATCAAAATGGTGGCTAATACCCACTGTTGTATTCCTCAGTTCGGCTGTGTCCTCCGTGTATGCCGAAAATATCACAGAAGTTCATGTGGTCATTCAGTGCAAAGACGGACTTATATTACCTGTATGGCAACCACAAGAGAACTTGAGCCAAGGTGATATTGTTGCTAGAGGTATTATCTATTTTGTAGCACTATTCTATTTGTTCGTGGGCGTCTCTATAGTTGCCGATCGTTTTATGGCTTCAATTGAAGTGATTACATCAAAAGAAAAAGAAGTTGTAATTAAAAAACCAAATGGAGAGACTCAAAGCATAAGTGTACGCATATGGAATGAGACAGTATCGAACCTAACATTAATGGCTCTGGGTTCTTCCGCTCCAGAGATTCTACTGTCTATCATTGAAGTGTACGCCCAAAACTTCGAAGCTGGTGACCTCGGACCCGGAACAATAGTTGGAAGTGCAGCTTTCAACATGTTCGTCATCATTGGCATCTGCGTATGGTCAGTGCCTTCAACTGAAAATAGAAAAATAAAACATCTACGTGTGTTTTTCGTTACCATGACGTGGAGTGTATTCGCGTACATCTGGCTATATCTTATTTTAACTCTATTTTCCCCTGGTGTCATCGATGTATGGGAAGGTATGGTCACATTTATGTTTTTCCCAGCAACTGTTTTAACTGCCTACATCGCAGATCGCCAATTTATAATATACAAATACATGACAAAGAAATACCGCATGAACAAAAGAAATGTGATTGTAGGTGGAGAAGGAGGTGAAGATGTAGAAATGGGCATGACCAAAACTAACCATGTGCCCGATGGATCTGTTAAGACATACGACGAAGAGCCAAGCGATGAGATTAGAGAGTTTGAAGAACATCGCATGCAGTATATTCAGATATTACGAGAACTTCGCCGGAAACATCCAGATGCAACAATGGAAGACATTGAAATGATGGCTAGGGAAGAAATTCTGGAAAGAGGCCCTAAAAGTCGAGCTTATTATAGAATTCAAGCAACAAGAAAATTGATGGGTGGAACAAACCTAATGAAAAAGAAGGTAGAAAAAATCGAAAAGAAAGAAGAAGAAGAAGTGAAAGAAGAAAAGCGGGAAATTGTCTCGATTTGTTTTGATCCTGGTCATTACACCGTCATGGAAAATGTCGGACAGTTTCCCGTTACCGTTATCCGAGATGGCAATTTAGATGAAGCTGTTGCAGTTGATTATCGTACAGAAGATGGCACGGCTAATGCAGGGTCAGATTATGAAGAAGCACAAGGTACTCTAGTATTTAACCCTGGTGAAACTCAGAAGCAGTTCTTTATAACTGTAATAGATGACGATGTTTTTGAAGAGGACGAACATTTTTACGCGAGACTGTCAGACCCACGTTACACGATCGAAAAGGCTGAACCCCGAATCCCTGTGGAACTGATCACTCCATTTTTAGCAACCGTTATGATTTTAGATGATGACCACGCTGGTATTTTCCTCTTTCCTGAAGCAGAACACGAAGTGAATGAATCTGTTGGAGAGTTCGAACTGCAAGTTAACCGATTCAGTGGTGCTCGGGGTCGTGTTATTCTCCCTTTTCGAACTGTAGAAGGAACTGCTAAAGCTGGGAAAGAATACGAGCACATGGAAGGAGAACTGGTTTTTGAAAACAACGAGACATCGTAAGTACAATTTATTTACCTTCTTTTAATGGATGATAAAATACTTATTCGTTCACCAGTCTTAAAATGCTTTTGGTTTATGAGATATTGTAATAACCAACCGATTTAGAAAAAGGTTGCTTTTTGGTTTCTCACGGTGAGAGATGCCCGTGCCGTTTAAATAACACTTCAGCACAATATTTTTTGACAGTTAAATAACTTCATTATTTCAAGAAAATCTGACTTTCTTATATTGAAACTGCAGATTTTTACTATCATGTATAAATTTTACTCTTCAAATTTCTACATTATTCAGTATAAAACTTGTCAGACATTTAAAAAAAATAGCGTATGAAATAGACGCTATTTAATATAGAAATATTTAAAAATGCATTCTAGCTTTCTAACTTATGAAAAAACAAAATCGAAAAAAAATCTGAACGAAATTCAATTTTAAACTGGTCTTAGGAAGCTTTAGGCGGTCTCAGGAAGCTTTATTTGCTATTTTAATGGTCTTAGGAATTACATAATGAATTCGTCGTATATTTTTCGCAAATATCATGAACATTTCTGTTCTATTACAAAATCAATCACAGAGTTTAATGCCTTTTAATTATAGGTTTTTTGAGATAATCGTAAACTTTGAAAATTTCGTAATAAATACTTTAAAAATTGCATTTTTCAAAATATCTGAGGACGGTGGAAGACAGCTTCGGTCAGATTTGTGAATTTTAACGCATACAATAAAATAGTTATTTCACTTTAGAGGAATTAAATATGAGTTTTGGTGTAAAATTTGAATTTACTATCGAGTAAAGTGTACTGCAGTTCATTATGAGGGCGTCAGTTGTATTTCTTTAAAACATCATTTCTATTATAAGAAATTGGATGAGATTGTGGTTATTGTTTGAAACATATCCTAAATATTTGGAGCTGGAGTTTTATTGGTTTAATTCTGCCTGATATGCCATGAATTTCATAGCAGCAACAACTAGCTGTTTAATAGGAATCAGTAATGCACAATTTCATACTTAGCTTTTATAAAATAAACATTCAGTAACACAAGAATCACCGCATAAATGAATTTGATCCATAATTTCATATAATTTATTATTAAAATTTATTTGTTTTTCTATCATATGTTTAACTGACTAAAAACAGACAAAACCGTAGGGATTTCTATTTTTAAATGTTTTTTATATCTTCGTATTGTTTATCTTATAACATTTCCAAAAAAAAAAAAAAGGTTTAAAATTTGAAGCAGTTCATATAATTTTGTTTTATTGAAAATTTCAATTTTAAAATTACAACTTTAAAATAACAGTAATTAAAACTTTTTTACATCGTATTGTTTTATGAAGTTTAGCTAAAAACTATTAAATTTACCAAATGGCTACATTTTTATAAAAAATATTAAATTTTTTACAGGTGAAAATCTAAAGTTTAATAACCCTGTTTAAGTGACCCCTATACATCATTCTGAAAATGATGTGAAGGAAATATGTATTTTATGCAATTAACTAAAAAAAAATAACTCTAAAAACAGCTACATGTTTATAATTTAATTCATTGGAACAAACTTAAAAGAAAATAATTTTTTTATGTATACGAGAATTATGAATAGTATTTAGTTAGATGTATCTACCTTTTAAAATGTATTGTTGGCGAAAATTAATTTCATTTATTAGGTTCAATCCTTACCTGCTACGACAAAAAAAAAATCGCATAGATATAGTGCATGGTCTCTAAGACTGCTTGATCGAAGGATAAATATAAAAGGCTTGATTAAGTCATAGGATGCTGTTGCATTGCTAAATTTTATGACAAGGACGGTTACAACAAAAATCTATCTAGTTACAAGTATCTAATCAATATACTTATCTTCCCTATTGATAGTACAGATGCTCCGAACGAAACAAATTCCCTAATACTTATAGTTAAACTATGAAAATTGAAAAAAGCAGCGGTCTATGAGACCGCTAACAGCAGTTATAGAAGGATTTCTTGTAATAACACGTTCGTTCCTTAAAAAAATATATTTTATAAGATATTTAAAAAATGTATTATTATGAACTTATTATGAACTGATTATAGATATTAAAAGTGTAATCCTTCAATTTTTAGACACACTTATGAATGATTAAAATTACTGACAAAGAATCGTTTTAGCATGTAAGATTATTGCATGATCATTATCGTAATTGCTAGATTTTTCGGTTAACTATTTAGTTGGATGGTGCATAATGAACACCAAGTTTCTCACGAAACCGTATATTTTCACTTCAGTAAATGATTTTTCCCCCCCAGAAAAATCAGGCCCCACACTATAAAAATACGCTTCAATGTTAAAACTAAATTAAAGTGCGTATGTTGTAGGTTTCTGCGCATTATGTGAAATTCCGTTCGCTGCACATTTATTCACTAACATTAGAAACTCCAATGTTGCAGAGGGTAATTAACAAAAAGCTTTTGGGCTTCTCTTAACCCTTTTGGGTCTGGTGTACTAGAATTAGTACATGCTTTTTAATACAACATTATTTTATTTTAAGAAATACTGTTATTACTATTTACATATGGTAATGTTAGTATATATCTATGTATTTACTATATCATTTCATTTATATTTAGGCATTCAGTAATAACAATAATTATAATTATTTGTTTATTTCTCCATGCAATGTTTGCGATTCTTTTATTTTAAACACACATTTCACTTTTTAAAGTTAAAAAATAAAAGTTACTTTCCTGAAAGGGTCGTGTATAATAAAGCACAAAAAAGTTTTAGAAAATTGTAATATAAGTTAAATTTTAGTACAATACAATATTTTCTAAACATCTCCAAAAATTCATCCTTAGCCTATTGTCATGAATATGAATTGAATAATGCGCAAAAAACAAATTTCGTTATCTCACAGACAATAAAATATTCGTTAAATACTAATTAAACTAATAGGATAGCTAATGTTAATGTTATTAATATAAAAGTATTTTTTTCTAAAAATCGAAAAAAAATTCAGACCCCGAAAGTGTTAACTAGCAAACGGGTATCGTAGGCAAAGTCTAGTTAATTATTGCTGAATGCATGCTTTTACATTTGCCACTATAATATTTCTTTAGATACGACTTGTATGTTTTTATTTATAAGAAATCAATGATATTCATTTTTAGACGCAAACAAAAATGATTTTACATGAATCGTAGTATATCGAAGACGAAAATTAGTTTAAGGGACTACATATATTCTCAACTTTCAAAAAATCAATAATTTTGGAGTAAATTAAATTCACATAGTATTTTGATTCATGGGCAATTCTCAATTCTAAAAAAATCGCAGATCGTGTGATATTTTTGATTAAAATATCCTGTTCTATTAAATATTATATATGCATAAATATAAATATTTTCTTTTGTTATTTTAAATGTATTAATGTAATTATTTTTATTTTGAAAATTATGTCAGATCTCATCTGTGTACGTACACACAGGCACATACAACCATTATAAACCTATAAAAATGATCATTTACAATTTCGAATATAAAAATTATAGTAAATACATATAAGATATACGACGGAAGGAAATTTTCGCCTTGCTTTTAATATAAAATGAATAATGCTTATTTAAAAGGCGATTAAATAATCAATTATAGATGTTAAAATTTAGTTTTATTTAAAAATCTTAGTACTTTCAAACCTTTTCCAAACAGGCGCTTCCTCAGAGAATATTTTTTTAATAAATACAAATATAAGATTTTGTTTTTAAAACAAAAATAAAAAATAAAAACAAAATCTTATATTTGTATTTATTAAAGAAAATGTTCTCTGAGGCAGTGTTGCCAGATGGGCTACTTTTTAAAAAATCCAGATTCGATATTGGTACCACTTTTTTGGAATGGTGAAATGCGCCTTATTTAATGGCATATTAATTAAGGCTAGAGTAAAGAGAATGTTATAGTTTCAAAAAAGTGGTGCCAGTCAGGAAATATGAATTTTAAAAAAGTAGCCCACTGGCAACACTGCTCTGAGGAAGAACCTGTTTGGAAAAGGTTTGAAAGTACTAAGATTTTTAAATAAAATTAAATTTTAACACCTATAATTGATTATTAGTCGCCTTTTAAGTAAGCATTATTCATTTTATAAAAATTAAAGTTTAATCATTTCTAAAAATATTTCTATCAGTTTATAAATTTTTAACATTTATAAAAAATATCATAATATCGCGCTGCACAAGGAATAAAAAATGCAGAACTTACTGTATATCTTAAAATACTGGAAATTACTGTATGGATTTTACTTGACCTTAATAAACGTAATTACATTTAAATTATACACACGTTTATTTAGAAGTTTAAACGAAGATGGAGATAATAAATTTAAGCGCATTATTCTAAATAATACCGACATAGATATTAACATTATTTGATTTTAGAGATTTTTATAAAATTTTCGGTACATATAGATATTCCAAGAAATTGTGACTTATTTAACCCTTATTCGGGGTCTGAATTTTTTTTTTTCTTCAGATTTTAGAAAAAATTACTTTTACGTTATTAACATGAACACAAGCTGTACAGATAGATTAATTAGTATTTAGCGAATATTTCACTGTCTGAACGATAACGAATGTTATTGTTTTGTGTACTATTTAATTCATATTCATATGACAATAAGCTAAAGGAGAATTTTCGGAGTAATTTCGAAAATATGTTATTACAACAAAATTTAACTTAGCGAAATTTCGGGTGTATAAGCCGCGGATCAAACAATTCTTTTTGGACCCAGAAATCTTATTTAGTGATTGAACAGAAATATTTACGGCGATCTAACTAGTAACATTCATTTTATAAAAATTTCTGGGTCGAAAAAGAATTGTTTGATCCGCGGCTTATACACCCGAAATTACGGTATATTACAAATTTCTAATACTTTTTGTGCTTTATTACACACGATTCTTTTCGGAAAGTAACTTTAATTTTAAATTTAAAGAGTGAAATATATGTTCAAAATAAAAGAATCGCAAACGGCGCGTAGAGAAATAAAGAAATAATTATTATTTTTGTTATTATTAAATACCTAAACATAAAAGAAGTCATGTAGTAAATGCATAGACATAGTACTAACATTAATATTTTTAAATAGTAGAAAAAGTATTTCTTAAAACAAAGCAATACTCCATTAAAGTACATGTACTACTAATAGTACACCAGACCCGAAAGTGTTAAATATTCATATATTAACTAGAAGAAAGAAGCGTCATTTTATTCATTTGTGCTTTATGCAATGAAAGGGAATTTTTCTATGGTATATCGGACATTTACTATAGCTTGACATTTTTAAACGTGACGAGATCTTATTAAAGAAAGATCAAATACATTTCTTAACGTATGTGCTTTTAGCATTTATCTATAATCATTCACATCATGATGATAAATACTGCAGTAAATTCTAACAGTAATAAATATTAGTTTTTTTCGCTCAAAATTAATGTTATGTAAAAATAAATAACAATGGTTCTGCCATTACAAAATTATATGTAAATAATAAAACTATATTGTTTTGAAAAAAAAATGCCCAAATATGTACACTCCTTATAATTTCCAATGAATATGGAAACTCTGTTTCTGATTAGAAATCTTCCCAAGTCAAAAAAGCACAAGTTCATTTAAATTTTCAAAAAAAATATTTTTCAGTTTTCATATTATTCTGAATTTTAAACATTTTAAAGCAATATAATTATTTATAAATGCTGAGCATAATTGAAGATAAATGTACAATGACATTTTAAAATCCGTTTTCTCATATTAGTAAATTTTGAGTTTGCGCCCAGTGTTATCTCCAAACTGTATAAACTAGTTTTATAGATTTAACTACATGTGCATTTCTTTACAGTTTGCATGCTGAAACAATTTAGTCATGTTTTAATTTTTCGCTTGATAGAAGTGGATTATTATTATTATTATTTATTTATTTTGAAAAATTGAATTCTTTTTTAATTTTGTCTGAGAATTAAATTTTAAATAACAGATTCTGTATACAGTTTGATTTTAAGTTAGTGCAAAGATTATTATGGTTCAATGTTAGTTAAAAGTTATTTTCTAATTATAGATTTATCATATGCATTACACTTACGGATTTTCATTCACTTCCTAGTGATATGAATGTTTAAATTTAAAATTTAAATATTACTTTATACAAAATTAACTTTTTCTGTGTAATATATTTATCAAGATATATTTTAGGCAGAAAGGGAGAAAAGATCATAATTTCATATTATTTGAAATTTAGTCCTTCGAAAATGGTGATGTTTTTGAACAAATCAAAGGCCTCGTGTTCTCAGAATATGTAATACTTTTTCGACATTAGATAAGGCGCAAAATTCTGTTTTGGAAATGTGGGTACTAAGGATCGACACGGGTAGATTCCCATTAACGGCATTCGGGCCGGGCTTGGGCCTTGTCACTAATCTTTTCAGAACGGGCCGGCCTCGGGCCTAACTTATTTTTTCCGTACGAAGCCAGGACTGATTTCATTCTTCCTAGTCTTCACGGAAAAAAAAAATATGATTTCCGGTCATCATCCCGTATGAAAATATTATTCTCGACACGGCCATAAGTCTGTACAAAAATCACTAAAATTTGGCTTGGTCCAAAAACTTTTGCGAAAAAAGTCATATACTTTTAAATCATCATTATTCTACAATTAAACATTAGAATTTATTCTTTTTGAAGAATCGTAGATTTTTAGGCTTATTTAAATAGAGTTAAACGCATTTTAAAAAACCTGCCTATGGCGAAATTTTTTTCAAATTGAAAACTGGAAATTTCTTTTAAACTTCTTTTAAACTGTTCATCCATCCAAAATGAATACAGTAATACGCGAGAAAAAAAAAAAAAAAAACATATTAAACATTTACATCTGCTAAAAATGGAACATATTTTTTTCTTTCCAATGCGATTCCGTCTTAGGAAATTTTACTTTTACCATATACCATTTTTTAGATTTTTATGTATCCATTGCATGGAATATGGATTAATAATACTAATGATAGCTGAAACGTTTACATACAACAAAGAAAAGTTCATTAAAAGCATAAACATCACAGCCTACGGCACTTTTGCATAAATGGAGACTATATAAACATGAAAAAAAAAAAAAAAAAAAAAAAAAAACGAAAATAAGTTTTTTTGGTCAGAACTCTTCCGTAAGAGTAAAGATCAATGTTCTATAGAAATTCACTCGGGCCGGGATGGGTTCGGGTGGAAATTTTAACTTTATTAACGGGCCGGGCCGAGCTCGGGGCCTTGTTTTTAGCTATTATATCGGGCCGCTAAATCTTCTCTGCGGGCCGATCGGGCTCGAACCAAAATCTTAATTTTAACAACGGGCCTGGCTGGACCAATATTTGTTTTGTTCAGGCCGGGTTGAATTTTTTTTTTTTTTTTGGGGGGGGGGGGGGGGCTTTTACATATATTTTGTAACGGGAAGCCAGGTTAGGTTGTAATTTATATTTATAATTTTCGTAATTTGATATCATGTAATGAAAACTACTTATGTAGCACAGAAATTCCTCCCTACAACTTTCGAAAACACATTATTTTAACCCAGATTTAAAAAAAAAAAAAAAAAACCTCGATAAACAGCGTGGCATACGAAATAAGAATGTCTCCCCCTTAGGCCAGTGACAGGGACCGAACTAATCTAAAGTGTTTGTTATCTGTCGATATTTAAGACAATAGAAAACGCATAACAAGTGCAAAGAAAAAGAAAATAAGAAAATCTGACTTTGGACTTGACGTCAATTCTTATTAAGTAAATAACAAAGATAAAACTCCCGTGACTTTGGAAATGATTTGGTCAATGTTGGAGACGGAAGAAATCTTTTTTTTTCTTCACAATAACAGGAAGAAAGTATCTTCTATCTATATTTAGAGTGCCCTGGCACGGGATAATCACTTCCCCCTCTCTCACATTCTAAATGTGCTTCTGAAAGGTGAAAGAAGCTACTTCCTTTCCCTATTGCCTTATCTATGAAGGTAAAGAGGCGAATTACCGTTTAAAATCAGCACATGCTTTAGCACACTGTCCTTATTCTTTTCACATTCACATTCACACATGAACATTTCATTTTTTTTAGTATTATCAATTCGTCACCTGAGAATAATAAGGTTCTATCTGTGTTTTTGAAAAAATTGGCTTACCGGTATAGAAAGGTTCTATTTGTATCGATGAAGGCATTTCTCGATCAAAATAATGTCATATTATAATTGTAAGGACTTATATAAATTATATATAACATCATTTTGATGCAAAAATGCCTTCATCGATACAAATAGAACCTTTCTATATCGATAAGTTATTTTTTTTTTAAACACAGATAGAACCTTATTATTCTCAGGTGACGAATTGTGCGTATTTAAGGGTGTTCTCAACTGCTCCGCTCAACAAGCGCAAAACGTATTGACACATTTACAAATTCATTTTTTAACAGAACGATATAAAATTGGAATGCCTGACAATGGAAGCGATTTTGAATCGAACATGTTTTTCCATTTTATGATAGTTAAATTATCTATCCAGTTCTAAGCTATTTCGATCACGTGATCACCCGTTTGTCTCCCGCTTTTCGACCGGTTTTTCTGCTTTCTTCGGGAAATGTGCTCAAAAACGTCAACTTTGAAGGCTTGTTATGAAAGATGTATTGCCTTTTTTTTTCAAAAAACAGAAAATTGAGTGGAATTAGTTTCTGAATAACAACACCTGCTATTTTCATGCATTTCCGAACAAAAATAAATTAAAGCATACGTCACAAAGTTGACCTTTTTGATTTAAGAACACCTTTAGGGGGGGGGGGGCACATATTAAAATAGTTTTTATTTATTGAGATAAAATTTTGATTTTTTTTTTTTTTTTTTTTTTTTTTTTTTTTATTTAAATAAAAAATTATTATAAATGTGGGATAATTTAAAATCGTTATAGCTCGAAATATTGTTTGTAGACTTTTACTTTTTTTTATTTACATAAACACAAATATATAAGCTTTAATTTTCATACAGCATTTTTTAAAATATTAATTTTAATAAAAATAAAAAAATATTTTAAAAAAATTTTGAAAAAAATTATATATATATTTTTAAAAATCATTTTCTTCAAATATGCCGAGTCAAAGTAAAACAATTGAAAAAGACCTGTTGCAAGTTTGAACCATTTACCTTTAACGGTTCTTGATAATTTAAATAGAGGAAATGATGAAAAAAAAACCTATCATGAAGAGAAATGCATTTTCACAAGAAGTCCTTTCCTTATACAACAATTCCTTAAAAGCTAGGTTTTAAAAACAAACCAAAACATAAAAATTAATATTTCCTGTTCTAATTAAGATAGAAACATGATTTAAACGTCATTTTCAGAGGGGAAAAAAACAATAACAAAGAAATGTTTAATGCCAAAAATGTTTTTTAGGAAATTAAAAATTTTTTGTGTTCCGGATACCCTTAAGGGTGTATTTCGAATCAAAATGCTTATTTTCAGAGTTATTTTTAAATTCATTTTTGCTCTCAAATGCACCAATCTTTCAAAATCTCTTATTTAGAAACTACATTATGTGCCGTGTTTGTCGATTTTTTGGTAAATGTAGAAAATATTACAAAAAAAGCTGCCAAAGTTGCCAGTTTAAACAGAAATTTCCGAACCTGGAGATCCGGGAACGAAAAAATGATAGAACTAAGAAAAAAATAATTGTTTTTAAATCAAGTTCTGATGAAATCAGCGAAAAATTATATCACACGGCATTTTAAGCATCACTTCAAAAATCACCCCATCAAGTTTCATGTTTCTACTTTTAAAAATGTGTCTGAAAATGTATAAGAAAGTTTTGAGCTGTTGAAGGTGGAAAATCATTTTTAGAATACACCTTTAAAGCTCTAATTTTCGCGGTAAAATGTGTTTTAGAAATTCCGTAATTCAGAAAATCAGAATTCATACCAGAAAATTCCAATAGTAAGTTTTACGTTATATTTTATTGTTGAATATTTGCTTGCAAATAAAGAAAATATTGCTATTTTAAATGTCTACTGCCATGAGCATAGCATTAATTAAATATCTCATTTGAATAAATTAAATTAGATTAGGTAAACTGAAAATGCGATTAATTAGTAGTCAGGATTTATTTGTAAACAATGCACAAGACAAAATGCTAAATGTCTAATGCTTGATTTTTTTATTTTACCCTCTCCATCCCATGCTCCTAAAAATTCCGTCGTCCAGAAAATACGAATTCACACCAGAAAATTAAAAAAATTAATTCGCTTTAATCAAATACGGAATGTCAGCTATTGTATTCCGAGTTATTACTATTATAAATTTCGGAGGTTAATTTGGTATATCCAGATAAAAAAAATCCATTAACTTTGAAACATTGTTGGCAGCAAATATGTTACCATGAGCATTAGAACTTTAAGGTTGTTCTCAAATCCAAATTGACCATATTGTGACAATTTAAAAAAGCCATCCTCTACATTTCCAACATAGTTGAAAATAGGTTGTGATTTCGGTTTGTCTGTCTGTTATCTGTCCGTACTCTAACTCTGTCAATAATACTCGCATTGCCTTGTATTTGAAATACCGGGTGTCCCAAAAATGACCGATGGATTTTAAAATTCAATAACTTGCAAACGGTGACAGCTATTTAAAAATTTTTTGCAGGAGGGTTATATATAATGTCAGGAGTTTTTTTACTGTAATTTTTTATTTTAGTTCGCATTTCAAACAATAGATGGCGCTGACGGCGATTGAAGGCCAGGTGATGAGCGCTAAGTAAGGTCACTTTCGGCGTCGACCTGGGCTTCAATTGCCGTCAGCGTCATCTATTGTTTGAAATTCGAACTAAAATAAAATGTTATGGTAAAAAAACTCCTGACATTATACATAACCCTTCGGCAAAAAAAAATTTAAATGGCTGTCACCGTTTGCAAGTTATTGAATTTTAAAATCCATCAGTCATTTTTGGGACACCCGGTTTGTTACTGATGTTTACTACCGAAAATGCAGTGTGTAGCATTTATTAGTTGGTTATCAGGCGACTTCACTCTCGCAAAAACACCCGATCTCCAATGTTAATCCTATGACAGATTTCTTTTTTTCCCGAAGTCTTTTCATTCATTTGAGAAGACTTTGAAGACATGGAAAATACAAAATTGAATGAATTGAGATAAATGAGTTAAGATTTCTTTTAAAAGGTGAATATGATATTAATTGTTTATTAAATCAGCTGTGAGTGTGATTCTATAATCGGAATAAATCTGACATTTTATCAGGATACAGTCGTATGTGATAGGATTAAAATCTGAAAATCGAAATTTTTGTTCAATTTTGGCAGTTATATCGTCGGTACCATGTCAAACTATCCGATGTGAAAATAGTGGATTACTTTTTTTTTTAATTCCGATTTCTTGATTGACACCAATTTTTTGAAATTGTAAAATACCTTATTTAATGACACCTTATATAACACCTTATTTAATGAAATTTTATTTAAGAAGAAAACAAGGAGATTTTTACCATTTCAAAAAAGTGGTGTCAATCAAGAAATCTTACTTTAAAAACGCTAACCCACTATTTTCACATTGGATAGTTTGACATGGTACCGACGATATGGTTATTTCTTTAACCCATTAGTGCCTAGCGTCCCATTTTTGGGACAGTTTAAAATAATTCAAGTAAGCGCTTTTCACACCACTAAAAATGAGGATAAATAAACACATTATTTCTTGAGACAAATTTCTCGATAAATTAACATAAAAGTTATTCTTGTTTAAAAAGTGTTGGAAGTGTAAAATTTTAATTTTAACGAAGAAAATAATTCAGGCATTAATGGGTTAAAAAAGAGTTTATGAATGCAAACTTTTTTGAAGAGCATTTTAAAGTCAGCACATTCCATGGCATAGCGTCTTCATTCTGTTATTGCTTTCACAATGACATATAAACTGTTTAAATTGTCGAAAAGTTAACTGGGTGTCTTAATTATGTATGTCATTTTAATAAATTAAATTAAACAAGATGTGCTGAAAATAGACACGTTTAAAGATACTCGGGCATTCAAGGTTGATTGGTAAACAATACAGCAGTCTGGTGTGCCAATTCAAAACTGTCTTCTATCTCATATATGTTGATGCTTTAAAATGCGTAATTTTTTTAAATTGTGAATTTTAGAAACAAAAAATTATTAGGTAATCCATCTGCTATTTGTTTTATTGCAGTTCAATTTTTTTTGCCAAATTTTTTTTTTAAACCATGAAGGTGAGAAAATGAAATCTAATCATCTTGAAACATACCATTAAATGCGAAAAGTTTTACGATTTTAATAGAGCATTTTATAGTAGACATTGCACTGATAAAATGTTTTATACTGATGTAAATTCAGCATTACTTTAACCACTTAACTGATTCGCCGGTGCGACGTACGGGCGTAAACAGTTTGCGTGATGTATCACTTGAAGCTTCTTGGCACCAGTATTTTTTTAAATTACAATTTGATACTTTAAATCGTTTCAAATTGCAATTGAAATGTTTAGGATAAATACTATGCATATTTTAAATTTAAAAATGCGGTGTTAATCCACATTTTCAATTTATTGAACGTAAAAAAAGTTAAGTGGTTAATAAAGTATAATCGTTTATCATAAATATTCCATATTTTCTTCTGTTTTATTTTTATTACTTTTTTTATCCATTTTAACCCTTTCGGGTCCAATTTTTTTTTCAGTTTTTAGAAAAAATTACTTTTGTGTTAATAACTTTAACATTAGCTATGCAAATAGATTTATTAGTGTTTAACGAATATTTCATTGGCTTAAAGATAACGAATGTTGTTGTTTTGCGTTCTACTTAATTGATATTAATATGACAATAAGCTAAGGAAGAACTTTTGGAGAAGTTTAGAAAATATTGTGTAACAACAACATGTAACGGATATTACAACTTTTAAATACTTTTTGCGAATTATTAAGCAGGATTCTTTCCGGAAAGTAACTTTTATTTTCAATTTAAAGAGTAAAATATATCTTTTAAAATAAAAGAATCGCAAACAGCGCAAAGAGAATTAAGCAAATACTAATAATTATTATTATTACTAAATATTTAATCATAAATGACTTCATATTATAAATTCATAAACATATATTAACAATATTACATGCAAATAGTAGCCGACACCCGAAAGTGTTAACGTAATCCAGGAAAGACAGTGCCCAATTTTTTTTTCTTCTTCTTTATAAAACATTCTGTAACGTAAAAACACACGAGGATATAATTACTTAAATAAAAAAAAATATTAGTTTGATAGAAAATAAATAAATTAAGGTATAGAAAAAATGGAAAAAACAAACGATACTTAATAAACAAAGTTATAGTTTGAAGAAAAAATAAAAAATTCCATCCAAAATACTGCTTTATGATTGAATTACATAGGTAAAATTAAATATCTTGAACCAAAGTAAGCAACTTAATACAGAAAAAATCTTAAAAATAACATTGGTTAAAATAAAGCTGATTAAATAGTTGTTTTAAAAAATCTTTCTTCTTCTTTTTTTTCTTCCTGAATGACGGTCACAGAGGGTTTTAACAAAAGTTTTTATTACTTGTGAAATAAATTGGGTTAATTTCCTGTCTTTTAGTAGAATGCTTAAAAAAATCAAGGACATATTCTTAAATATTTATATATTTTATATTTTTGTATCATTTAAAAAATATTTCTTCGTTCAAAAGTAATTAAAAGATATATTAGTTTTTGAAATAAAGTTTTCAATTTTTGCTAATTTGGAAAATTCGAAATTAGTGTTTATGAAATCTTACTTCATATTTTTTTTTTCAAGGTATCATACTTGAAATTTACACTCTAAAATATAACAGTGTTTTGAATGCTGATAAACACAGTCCGTCTACAAAGTTTATTGACTACCTTAGCAGAAAATTAAAATTTAAAGAAAGGTTCTATCTACTTAGATTTCGATATACAAAAAAATCCCTGTCTGCTCGTTCTATAAGCGGAGGTAGATTTTCCGAAATCAATTACTAATTTAATCAACCAACACTAAATACATATTAAAGGAAAACAAAGGTTGTTAAACCTTATCTGGCCATTTTTGATGAGTTTTTATTTAATTTTTCTGTAAGAGCTGATTTTATCAGACTCATACTAAATCGGTATTAAACGTTTTTAACCTTCCTCATCACCCCCCCCCCCCTTTGGGCCGATTTTGCCAAATTGCAATCCCCGCCGAAATATTAAACATATCAATGTTTTGGATGAATTGGAAGACAATCCGTTCATAACTTCGATTTTTATCGCGGGCAAAATTTTGTTCATACATGCATATGTACATAAACTTTTTAGGTGAAGATGGTTTTGGGTTTCTAGGGTCATATGATGAAAAGTTACGGATTAATGTTTCAAAATCGCATAATGGTAACGACTGCAAGAGGTGGTATTTCTTATGAAATCTACCTAAAAAGGAGGGAAAATTTCACGACGCGGCGGCGTTACAGTCTGTGTAGGATCTGACTGCGGTAACCATTGCCGCTTTTGGCACAGTTGTACCTAGCGCGTTTTATGACATATGTCCTTGTGATTGTGAAGTGAACATTTTGATGAGGAAACCATGAAGTTCAATTTGTCATGCATGCTTAATATACTCCTTTCATCAATAACAAAAAAAAAAAAAAAAAAAAAAAAAAAAAGAATTATTGAATGCCTGAATTTGCAAGCGAACCTCAGATTTGTAGTGTGACATAACACATAGATGCCAACATCTCTTAATCATTCCGGAGTTTGGCCCAAAATGAGCATGCTCAAACCGGAAAATATATATAGGGAAATGTGTCTTCATTCTACGAGACATATTTTCCATTTCGTTTTAAAATTTTTGGTTAAATAAAATTTCCGGTTGAAAACATGTTCATCTTGGATCAGACTGGAATAATTAAGATATGTTGGCATATACCGGGTGTCCCAAAAATGACTGATGGATTTTATAATTCAATAACTTGCAAACGGTGACAGCTATTTCAAAAAATTCTGCAGGAGGGTTATGTAAAATGGCAGGAGTTTTTTTACCGTAATTTTTTATTTTAGTTCGAATTTCAAACAATAGATGGCGCTGACGGCGAATGAACGCCAGCTGATCAATGCTGATTGAAGTCACTTTCGGCGTCAACCTGGGCTTCAATTGCCGTCAGCGCCATCTATTGTTTGAAATTCGCACTAAAATCAAAACTTCGGTAAAAAAACTCCTGACAGACATTATACATAACCCTCCTGCAAAACTTTTTTAAATAGCTGTCACCGTTTGCAAGTTATTGAATTTTAAAATCCATCAGTCATTTTTGGGACACCCGGTATGAATAACAATGCGTTATGTATTTAGATAGTAGGTTTCCTTCATTAAAGTAGAACATCAAAATTATACGCCTTTAACTCATAAGGCTATGTAAGGGCATTGTATGGGTCAAACTGAAATGAAATTTTAACGACTCGTCTATTATTCCGCTATAACAAGTGAAATAAAAAAATATATTGCTAATGATGTTTTACTAACAACACTTTTTCTGAGGGGAGAGATGGTAATCCTTATGCATGAGTAAACTAAAATAAATTTAATATTTCCTAATCACTTTTTATATTAATTTGTACTTCCTTCTTTTTCCATTTTATTGAAATAAAACAAACATCACTTCATGTGAGAATTAGCTATAAAATATCTCAAATATATAGAAGATGCATACAGAAATATGCGAATGTTTACAAATAAATCCCCAAAACTTTATGCTGATTAGATTCAAATTAAGCGTTAGATATTTAAAAATGACCGATCCTAAAGATTACAGGCATAATTTTGTAACAAAATGCCAACAAGTATAAAATCTATGCTTTCAAATCATGTGTTTTTGGCCTAATGATTTTACTACTACATTCAAAGAAAAGAAATATTCATATATTTTTGTACGAGTCTTGCGTTTTTGTAACCAACACTAAAATTGGTTTAAAAAAATGTAACATTGCCCTCCGGACTATTATACCTGTCACTAAAACAATATTAAATTCGAGACTTTTTTCGCTTCATGTATATAAAGTGGTTACCCTCATTTCTTCCACTAAGTAATTCAGAAAAATAAATTCCATGTTGATGCATAAATCTTTTAGGTAAACAGTAGCTATTTTTTTTACATTAGTCTATCTTGTTAGTAATTACTTATAAAAAGAAAAAGCCTATGAATATTATGTCTCATTATTATTACTATTTTGGCAAATTAAAGAAGATGACAAAATTTGCTTAACTTTGCATGAAAAGCATTGTTATTATTATTATATGTATATATATATATACAGGGTGGCCATAAAAAAACTTTGCCGATATACGGAGCTCTAGCGGCCAGTCCGCTCAACCGATCGAAATGAAATTTTAGATATAGCTATTCAGAAGTATGAGCTCGAGATTATGTGAACGGCAACAAAATGGCGCTCACGGTTACGGTTATAGTTACAGAAACTCGAAAACTTCCAATGGCAACACCCATTTTTTTTCATCGCAAAATGCTCAGCGCATGCGAAAACCCTAAAGAGAATTAGAACCGTACATGTATCGCAAGAAACGGACATGTTACGCACGCGCAAAAAACCGTTCTGCGAATCCTCCCCCCCCCCCCATAAAAAAAAACTCGATTGGGGCGCAAGGAGGAAATTTGCATATCACACAGAGTCAGTACACTAATCTCTGATTACAATACAGATCGGAGAAACTGAAACTTTTATTTTGATTACACATTTTCCACATGGGTGTCATCACAGGCAATTAATGGTGATGGCACCCATGTGGAAAATGTGTAATCAAAATAAAAGTTTTAATTTCTCCGATCTGTATTGTAATCAGAGATTAGTGTGCTGACTCTGTGTCATATGCAAATTTCCTCCTTCCGCCCCAATCGAGTTTTTTCTATGGGGGGAGGATTCGCAGAACAGTTTTTTGTGCGTGCATAACATGCCCGTTTCTTGCGATACACGTACGGTTCCAACGCTCTTTAGGGTTATCGCATGCGCTGAGCATTTTGCGATAAAAAAAATGGGTGTTGCCATTGGAAATTTTCGAGTTTCTGTAACTATAACCGTAACCGTAAGCTCCATTTTGTTGCCGTTCGCAGAATCTCGAACTCATGCCTCTGAATAGCTATATCTGAAATTTCACCTTGATCGGTTGAGCGGACTGGCCGCTAGAGCTCCATATATCGGCAAAGTTTTTTTATGACCACCCTGTATATATATATATATATATACATATGTTTATTTATTTATTTATTTTTGCGCTCTAAACGTGCCTAATACAGTTTTTTAAAGGATTAAGTGAATCTTTTTACATAAGTGTAACAAAAAAATTATAATAATTATTAAAATAAATTATTCCGATAGATTTTAATACATATATTCAGAATCTTATGACAACTGTATGTATGTATTTATGTACAAATAGTTATAAAATAAATATAAATTTAATAAAAAAAAATGTATCAAATGAAGTATGATGATGTTATGAGGATAGTTTTAAACGATATATAAAGGTAATATTTATGCGGGAATAAATAAGTTGAATTCGTCTCATGTGAAATGAAATGAAATGAAAGATACCTATTGAAATACAAACATTTTAATCCTAAAAGCGAGGCCTCTGAGTGGTTAAGGCACCGTGCCGCTAATCGCTTGCGAGCGTAGGAGGTTGTGGGTTCGAATCCCACTGGTTCCATTGCACACACTCCTTGTGTGGAGCTCCCGGCTGTATTTCCCGTGCTGTAAAATTTCCTTGTGCTATCTCGTCCCTGTATATTGATGATGACTTATAAGCAGACTTTCATGCCGAGCACATGTCAGATGTATTTTGTTAAAAAAAAAAAAAATCCTGGAATGATTATTGAAAGAATGTTGCTTTTACAGGCTTTTTTTTCCCTTGATTTTTTTTTTTTTTTTTTTTTTTTTTTTTTTTTTTTTGACGTGACAACGTCTTGTAAATTGGTTTGCCGGGAGACACTTCAAGAAACTGCGTTACGTTACGTTACGCTCCGCTCACGATACGCGCTCACTTTTCTCTTAACTTTTTCCGGTCACTTGTGGGACCATTTTCTGAACGTGAATGTGAATTCGCTGCAAGGAAGGGGCGGTGCTTAATAGGAATTTTAGATAGTATCAAACTAAGACGAAATACGTTATGTATTAGTTATTAGTATAAAGTACAAAGAAAATAAGTGTAGTTTATTTCGTAATTCGGTGGTATATTATGGAAAACTAATGATATGTGATTAGTGAAAGCCATTTTACTTTAGTTATATTCTGCTCATTGAAAAATTCTTTAATATGCTGTTTACAAAATTCAACATTTGACATCAATAAACATGAAGTAAAATGTGTTTAACAAACACAGTGTATTGCAAGTTATTGTATGTATATTTGTATATAAATACGTATGTATGTGTAAAGGTAAAAATAAAATTTTGTTAATATGAAATTCAGTGCGAGATTCTTTGTATAAATTAATGTTTTAAATATAATTCTTTGTATAAATAAATGTTTTAAATTGTTACTATTATTTCATCCTTCTTCCTACTATACGAATGAATATTCACATTAAAATTATTTTACAACTCAAAGTCGTTGTCACGTAAAACTTTCGCCCGTATACCGACTTTACAGGCAACCAATTTTTTTTATTTATTTATTTATTTTTTTTTTTTTTTTGTCAATATTGTCCGACAAATATTTTTCCAACATTTTGTTCCTATATTTTTCCAATATCTATTCAAAATTGGTAAGAATTATTGCAATATTTGAAACCAAAACTTTTGTGAATGATTGGCTTTTTCTTGGAAACATTTTGAGTTCAAAGCTAATATTTTTATAATAGTAGCACCGTACTGTATATATTTAGCAAATAAATCAAATATTTAGTCAGTATTGATAATATTTCTAATATTTACAAAATAGGGTTCCAATATAATGCATATCGTTTCGTTACAACTGGCATATCATTATAAAATATGTATATATTTAAAATTTAAATATAAATTTGACTAGAAAAAAATAACAGTGAAAAAATTTTTAGCTTATTAATTTGATCTTTATGGTACTTTTTTGTACATTTGCTTTGTTGCTTATTTAAGTTAAGGTGAATATAAAAATGGTTATTTGACAACATTTTTAATAAGTATTTTCTAAATACTTTGATTGATGAAACTAATGTCTTTATTTATTATTTCAGTAACGTTAATTTTTGAACAATTTCTGTTCTTCTACTTCTAAAAAGACTGTCTTAAATTTTTGCAATTTGTTTGAATGTGCGTAACTCATTTTATTCTATATTTATTTTTAATATAAGAATAAAAATATATTTTTTTTGCTTGATAAATGTAAAATTTATATTTTGACCGAATCCTCCTTCATAAATCTTTAAATGTTTTTCTTCGTTTTCTCTAAGTCGAAGGCATAAAAACATAATAGCCAGTTTTGAGAGAACAAACAATCTTAATTGGATATCGTTTCTTCAATTGTTTTATTATTATTATTATTATTATTATTATTACTATTATAGGATATAAAAGCTTTATTATTTAAATTAGTGTAAATGTATGAACTTTCTCCACTATATTGCTAAAGTCTTCCTAACCGCTTTACTTCATAAGGTTTTTTATTATCTTTTTTTAATTACTGACACATAAATCAGACTAATTTTCTTCCAGGTAATTTGCAGAATTAAATGAAGGCGAATGTTTATCGACCCGAAAAGTAGGTCAACACCGAGATTTTTTTTTTATCATTGTAATTACTAGCTACAAAACAAAAATGTTTTTATCCACATATCATTCATAGTATTTATTCTTAAAAAATGTTTTATTATAAAATTTATGCAGCTCTTATGGATGTACTCTGCACTATAACCTTGGGATGTAGCGCACAGTGTGTCAAAATTTTCCAAAAGAAAAAAATCATGTTTTTTGGAAAGCATATGTAAATTGAAGGGCCACAGACCTATTTTTTATGAATTAAACGAAATTTGTACTGTAAAAAAGTGTATATTTTTCCAGATAAAAATGTTTTAAAAGGAAACAGTTTTTTCTCTAAAACTTTGTATTTATTCACAGAAAAATATCTATATTTTTTACCAAAAAAAATGATGTTTTAATGAAAAAATTACAGCTATTTTTCGCAAGTTAAACAGTTTTCCAATGACGACAAGATTGACTGATTTTTTTCCTTCCAATTTGAGTGATTTTTTTCTTTATAAACTGTGGTAAAATAATAGTCGTTTGAAGAAAAAAAAAAAAAAAAAAAAAAAAAAGAGTCCTCTTTTGGGATTCTCTAGCTTCAAAGTTTGTTCGTTGCTTTCTTTTCTTTTAAAAATAATTGTTCATAGTCCACAAAATACATGAATTTTCATTTTAAAAAATAAGAAAGCTGACTGCTGATCTAATTTAACATTACCATACACAACGAGCTGAAAAATGTCACTTCAAGAAAAACGCGATTAATGATTTTTACTAAAAAAAGGACTATAAAATTTTTTACCTAACTATTATATTTTGAAACTACGCAATTATTTATACCTACGAAGCAAAGAGCTCTGAAAGCGTGTCCCCCCCCCCTCCCAAGTTCCATTTCCTCTTTTTTAAGTCGGTCTGCGCTCGTTTTCAATTGATTGTAACTTTTTAATTGTTTTGAATTTCACCTAACCGTTCTTGGAGATTATACTATACACTACAGGAATTCTAAATAGGTAAAAAATTGTATTTTATTTTGCGATTTAGGACCGGTAACTTCTGCCAAATTACATAACTCTCAATAAGAAGTCTACTTATTATAACAATTTAGATTCCCCATTTCTCAATATCATTACTAATCCATTCCCCACTTACCAAAGCATTTTTCATGTTCTCGACAGCTTTTAGATATGTTAGCCTAAATAAGACATATATATGCAATTTTAGTACGTTATTGTTATTTACAATAATTTAATTACATTAGTTAGTTTAGTTGCATTAGTTTATTTATTGTTATTTACAATTCGTCTCGCACTGGTAAGAAAAATTAAGTAGGGTAGAGGATAAAATAAATAGAAGCAATAATTCCTTGACAAGTTTCAAATACATAATTTCTAAAATTTATACTAACAATAATTTCTGAAAACAAATATTAATACTGACTTTTGAAGATCACAGAAGACACAAAACTTAAGCAACCTCCAACTTACCTAATAAAAATGGCATGAGGAAGTTTGGTAAAAATATAAAAATCTCTAGTTATAATAGCAAGTCTGCCGCGTTTAGCCAAACATCTAGTTACGTCAGTAACATTTTACTTCATGTTCTTATATAAAAATTTATGAGATAAAGAACTTTGAGGACACTTTTCATTTTTTCCTATTAAAAAATATATTGTTGAAATTTGGCTTAACTCTTTGCATAACTTAGCACATTTTTATGAGATACAATCATTAAAATGGCACAAAAATCGCTTTAAGGGAGACCCGTAGCCCATTTTCGGCCAAAAATCATCAAAAGTTCAAAAATTTTTTCATCTCAGAAAACGATAAAATACATATTTGCCAATATCCATGCAAATTTTCAGAACTCGGGGACACTTGGAACAGGTAGAAAATGAGCTTTTTAAATTGTACTCACTATAGAGTTTAAAGGACTAGCAGCCATTTAAAACGTGTTTTCCTAAAAATGACTTTTTTCATATTTTGCCTAAGTTCAAAGTACTAAGCATACTTGTCAACCTCCGGCTTTTTTTAAATTATGAAAAGCTACTTTGTACCAGAAAATTAGTTTAATTAAAAGTGCTAGGTATTAAATGTGATAGGCTTTTTACATTTACTTAAATCCATTAATTAAACAAATTTCTGGTTGAAGTATAACTGTTTGGTTTTAAAAAAGCCGGAGATTGGCACGTATGACTAAAGCTCAGTGGTAAAATGATTTAGAAACAAAGTGTTTATATTTTTAGAATCTTAAAAAAATTTGCAATAAAAATAAGGAGAGATATTTTTTTAACTATTTCTGAAAATTTTACATAAATTGGTAAACATGAAAATTACAACGAATTTAAGGAAATTTACCATGCGTATTTTTTTTTTTTTTAGCCGATTAAAATAGAAAATTAAAAATATCTCTCCTTAGCTCTTTTCTATATACTATAACACTATTTAAGAAATTTTAGTAATACCAAAATATTGAAAATTGAATGAGGAGTAGTATTTTTAAAAAGTGTATTTTTCGACAAAAAAAATCATAAAAATCTCCATAAAAAATATACTTTTTAATAAAAAGTGAATTTTTTTGCTAATTATTCCTTACAAAAAGATTCTTAAATAGCACACCAAAATTCATTACTTTAAAATCAATAATAAAAATTTTGGGTTTTTTCTTACGGGTCTCCCTTAAAAGCACACCTGTCCAATGGCATACTTCCAAATTCAATTGGGACCTACAGGCTATAATCAAAAACACATACATGAAATTTGATTTGATTTTATATGTAACTTCATATATATTTAGATGAAAATAAATAGAACATACACACATTATTAGACAGACAGGCATTTTAAAAAACATGTATTTAGGGATCTGCGATGCCTAAAACCGTCGAAAACCAGAAGTTGGAAAAAATTTCGTTACAATACTTTCTTCTGTTATAGCTAGAAGAAAGTAAACATTGACACGTAAAAAATATACTTTTGTGAATCATAAACAAATCTAAAATGAGACCATCGCCAGAAACCGCCTTTTATCTCAAACAAGAAAATAAAAATAAAAATAAATAAATAATCGATCGAGTGTGAGTTTTATTCGCGTACAAAAATATTTATTTATTGCTAACGACAATAATTTAAAAAAATCATTGTTAAAAGAATAGGACATTGTAAAAAACTATTTTTCAATAATTGCCAATACTAATTGAATCGAATCGGAGTGAAAAACTTTTACTGTCTTTTATATCTATATCATTCACCTAGCCTAAAACATGGACTTTTTTATGCAAAGTTTAAGTTTGGCATTGTATAAAGAGTGCTTCGAAAGAAGGTTGCAAAGCTGCAATCCTGACTTGATCCGTGCCGTGTTTTTTTAAAATAGAATTTTTATTAATATTTTGGCTAATTACGAAAAATGTTTTCAAAAATCATTATCCGCAATTCTTGAATGATTCTTCTTTGATAGGCACTTTGAATGTCCCTTCAACTCCAACGCTCTTAGCGTTGGAGTTGACGCTCCATCGCTCCAACGCTAAAATAATGCCTATGTGGGAATTTCTTAAATACTACGTAACCTAAGATGATCGCTAAAAATTGTATGGTTCGAATAAACTTCTACTATTCCTAAATTTTTCACAATTTTATTTTCAGTAGATTTGGGAATAGACGTGATGACATGTCTTTCATTTTTCAAGTCCATTTTCGACACTATGTCTGAAAATATACCTAAAATTTAAACAAGTGTATTTTAAAATTCGGTGCTACGATACATTTCGAAAGATAGTTTATCTGTTATACTAAAAAAAATATAAATTACCCTCTTAAATTTTTACTAAAAATATTTGTGAATAAGCAAATAATCTACAAATATGAATCAATTGCCTTTTTAATTCTACCATGTTTAAACTTTCCATGTTTCGTACTTAAAAAAAAAAAAAAAAACTTTCAGTGAATTAATAGTTCAAAATAATGAATGAAACATCTTTCTTTGACATAGTATTCATTAAACAATAAGAGATTTGTTAATAACGATAAAGCTTAATCATGCTTAAGACTTGGTGGATCAAAAGCAATTTATATTAAATCTTTATCCAATTTTGAATAAATCCATCGAAATTAATTATAATTTTAAATGAACTATTTCAATTTATCTTAGAGTATTATTCAGTTCGTTTCATTAATTTAACGCAAATGTTGTGTATTTAGAATAACATTACGTATTTAATTTAATCAGCATTCATTATTTTGCAATAATTTAAACTTTATTTTCTAATTAATTTTCCAATTACATTTTAATGACAATTGTCCTTCTCAAATATCATGTCAACACAACATATTCGAGTACGTTATAAATTAAAATTATATATTTGAGATATTTAGTAGTTCTGTGTAATTTATTTTATTTCACAGGGTATATCACCGAAACAAAGTTTTTGGAACTGCTTTTTTTGTGTTTGTATACAGAGTGCCTATTAAAGTCCAATTTTTCCATTAACTGCAAAACGGTGACAGATGTAGCTGTAATAGTGATAACTAGGTATATTAAGGTGACTACGCATAATTAATGTGTGTAATACACATAATTAATGTGCACATTGTATTTTAACAGATATGTCGTGCTCCAAAGGTGGGTAGGGGTGAGATTTTCGCGTTTTTGTGCACCAATAATTTTTAAGAGAAAATGTTGTTCTGTGAAATCGCAAAAATGTTCAGATTACATTAGATATTCTCTAGTAATATGCTGGTGTCTGCCTGGCATGGACGGCCGGGGGGGGGGGTGTTTTGACACCCCGAAACCCCGTAGTGTATTAACGGATTTTACTCTTTCACCAATAAATGTGAATAATAATCTTCAGTTTATTTAGTCGGAGACAATTGTTGCAAAATCTGCGATAAAAAGAGTTGAAGATTAATTTTAAAAAGTAGCGGTGACAATTGTGAAAAAACCATACACACTCTGGTTCTATCAGGCCTGGTGCGAGTTCTCCCGGGTTAATTAGATTTTCTTATAAAAATAAATTTACTTTACTTACATATGTTATTTTATATTATTTAATTAAGGCAAAAATTTCTATTAAAATTTACTGGTGGATGTTTGCCCAATTGGAAATCAGATACTTCATTCATACTCCGGAAATCCATAACGTCCTACTCTCCCTCCGATCCTCAGAAATTCAAATCCTCTTTAAGAAAAAAAATGAAATTCAACCAGTCAATCAATAATGTACAACGTGCATACTATTATGTCATATTTTTGAGTAGTCTTTGGCAGCCTTTTTGACTGAGTTTGACTCCACATTCATCTATAATGCGTTTTATTTGAAACGTTTTCTTGCTTGTCAAACTGTTTCATATGTTTCAGTAGTCTTTGGCAGTCTTGCTTGACTGAGTTTGACTCCACATTCATCTATAAATGCGTTTCGCTTAAAACTTTTTCTTGCCTGTGAAACTGTTTCCCAAAGATAAAAATATTTAAAATGACTGAAAAGGAAAAAAAGAAGAATGAAAATACACGATAATTCAAACCAATATTTTATTCGAAATATTACCGTAATTTCGGGTGTATAAGCCGCAGATCAAACAATTCTTTTTCGACCCAGAATTTTTTAAGAAACAAATATAGCTAGTTAGATCGCCGTAAATATATGTCTTCAATCACTAAATAAGATTTCTGGGTCCAAAAAGAATTGTTTGATCCGCGGCTTATACACCCGAAATTACGGTATTCTGTTGAACGCAGATTTTCAGAACTGTGTTGATCGTTCTTATTTTCATGGTACATTAATCAATTCACTAAGGATATTGTATCCTATTTTAGATGTAGAAAGAAGCTTATATGAGATATAAATAATTAACATCCCGCTCATTGTGAAGATCTATAAGTACACTACTCGCAGTTTCGTTGACTTCTAGCAGCTTCTTTGAACTTAGTGTGCAAAGCAAGTCTTAAGGGTGTATTTGGATTCAAACTGCTTATTTTCCGATTTATTTTTAAATTCACTTTTGCTCTTACATGCATCAAACTGACAAATTGTCTTATTTAGAAAGCACACAAGGTACTGTGATTGTCGATTCTTTGATAAATGCAGAAAATATTGCAAAAAAAAGCAGTCAAAAATGGCAATTTGAACCGATTTTTCCGAAGTGGGAGATCTGTGAACGAAAAAAGGGTCATACTGAGAAGATAATTGTTTATAAATCGAATTCCAATGAATTGAGCGTAAAATTACATCACACGGCATCTTATACGTCTCTTCAAAAATACTCTCAGCTAGTTTCATGTTTCTACTTTTAAAAATGGGTCTGAAATTGTATCAGAAAATTTCAAGCTGTTGAAGGTTGAAAGGCGTTTTTTCGAATACACCTTTAAATAATGTTATTCGACAGGTCATTGTTATTGTCATTGTCATAAGTTTGATCTTTAAAATTGTTTGAAAACCTCTTTCTCGTCAGCACAAATTATCTTAAAAAAAAAAAAAAAAAAAAAAAAAAAACTGCCTTATAAAAACAATATATATGAAAATCCAATCCAATATTTAATTTTAAAGATTAATGGCTTATCCAGAGAATAGATTTCCAGGACAGTGTCGTAGTAATTTGTTTTCGTAATGTATTAATACAGTTCATAAAAAATCTTTTGTATTTTGGTGGTGATAGAAATATTTGTTATGAGATATATATCATAAACATCCGATCTACCGTGAAGATTTATAGACACATTAGTCTGAGTTTGATTGAGTTACTTCTTAGCCCATTGCATACATAACATGTCTCAGTCTATTGATCAGTGTGTATAAAACTAAAATGAAAATCTCTCATAAAAAGAAATTTTACGTTATTTAATTCAAAATTTTATTCTACACTGTAAAATAAAAACCGGACGATTTAACGGATGTATTACTGGTGATCTAGAAGCCGGTACTATTTACTGTTTTTTAACGGAAAAATTTCCGTAAATTCTTGGTAAAAGTCGAAAAAACGGAATATTTTTTGGAATTTTTCCGTTAAAAAACAGTAAATAGTACTGGTGTCTAGATTACAAGTAATACTTCCGTTAAATCGTTTTCCGTATACTATGGGTATCAAGATGCGTTCATTCTTTTGAAGATCCAAGGTGTTCGCAAACACTATTTTAGACAAGAAATGTTCATATTACTTAATCATAGAATGTGCAATACTGTTCTGCGTTTAAATACAGGGTTCATACGGGTCCTGGGATTTCCACACCAGGAACTTCTTTGGTCCCAGTATTTTCTTGTAGAAAATTCACATTTTGCGCTTTTGAATTAGATTTATTTTTTTCTAATAAAAAATACTGATCTTTCACCTGGAAAATAAAGGAATCCGTAGGAACCCTAAAGAATTCTACTCGAAAATGCTGGTATATTAAAATAATGACCACAGACGGTGCACAATAGGCAATTTAGCTTTTTTTTTCATGATGTATTAATTAATTCATTAAGAATCTTGTTTTATTTTCGAGGTAAAATGAAGCTTACATGAGATATAATTAATTAATACCTCATTCATTGTGAAGATCTATAAATATATTATTCGGAGTTTTATTGAGTACCCTATATTTCCGACGTATAATCCACGGATCAAACAATCATTTTTCGATCCAAAAAATTTTGAAACTGAAACGCAACTTTTTAGATCAAGGAAAATATTTGACTTCAATAATTAAATAAAATTTCTGAGTCTAAACAGAATTGTTTGATCCGCGAATTATACGCCGGAAATTACGATAATTAATTCATTAACCCTCTAGATATCAAACCGCCCGAGACATTTTGAGATACTTTAATTCGTATATCCTATTTCCCACCAGAAAATTAAAATAGCAATATTTGCTTTAATTAATTACAGACATTCCGTATTTCGATAAACTGAAATCCGCCGTAGAATCTTTGTGGCGTAAAGTCAGATTTTCTGAACTACATAATTTCTAGAACGTGTTCTATCATGGGAATTAAAGAGTTAAGAACATAAGTGCCATCCTGACGTTAATCTTCCGTAATACGTGCGTTAGTTTGACCCTGATTTAATGAATTTCGAACCAGAATTTTTTTCAAAGAAACGAAACCAAATATGTTTAACTTAGAAACATGAAATTAAATAAATATAGATTCATGAACTAAATTTCCTGGTTCGAAATGAGATTAACCTGGATCAAACTAATCCAGGTATTACGGAAGATTAGTTGAAAGTTGGCAGCTGTGTAAGAATCTTGTTTTATTTTGGAGGTAAAAATAAGCTTTTATGAGATATAAGTAATTAATACCCCATTCATTGTACATTATTCGAAGTTTTATTGAGAACTAACGACTTGAGAGTCTTTAGCATGCATAGTATGTCTTAGACTGTATTATCCGGCTGGTCACGGAATAAGTCTGACTCCATGTTGATATTTGAAAGCATTCCTTTTGAAGTTGTTGTTGTCTTCCGTCTGCCAAACTATTTCCGTGCATTGGCTTCGGTGTCTTTTTCGTGGAGGTTTCAATGCCAGAACATTGGCTGGCTCGCATCCAGGAGCCAAAAGCATCTCTGATTTTATTTCTTGAAGAACTAATGAACATTTTATATTTGCAGACACTATCTTAAACTTCTTTCCGAGAAAGATAAAAAAGATATTTAGTAAGAGAAAAATAATAGACAAGCATTACTTTTTTTTTTAAATGTATGGCTTGTTTTGAAATTTTTTATTCATTTTTCAAGTTTTCCGTAAAGTGTGAATTGTTAAAATTCCTTTGTGCTTGACAGCGAATTATTTTAATTATCCGAGCTAGACATACTGAAGAAAGGAAAACTACGTGTGTAAAAATAATCTTCAGATATTTTCTTTTTAATTAATCATCTCAAAATGTTTTTCTGAATCCATTAATTTTTTTGTAGGAAAACGCTCGTTTTTGCGCCGCCATGCTTTCAGATGATTAATCTTGTTGAGCAGCTTTTAGATATATTTTCTCCATATAAAAAAAATATTACAGCATATTATTTTTAAAGTTTTACCGTATTTTATTATTTATAATTCAAATACAATAAACAGTACTATTAAAAATATCACATTAGAAAAGTTAATTGAATGGTATTTCAGATTTTTTTTATATTCCGAATTTTATAGCAGCATTATCATCGTTTAGTGGAAAATTTTCCAAGCCTTTATAGTCCAAGAGCCCACCGCACAAAACCCTATGTCATCGAGCACAAGGAAAAAAAATCTTTATTTTATGGAAGAGTACTAATAGGGTAATCTTATCATTCATGTCTGCCGGAAGCGAAGTGGTGTATAAGACAAAAATTAATACCACTAGTTGTTTACTCGTAGGTTTAGAATTGTGTTTTCCTGCACTCAGTTTTCCATGTTTTCATATTTTGATTGTAGGACAAACACAATGCGAATCCTACGAGTCAATCACTAGTGGTATCAATTTTTGGGTTTTGAACCACTTCACTTAACGGAAGACATGGATCATTAGATTCCTCTATTATTACTCTTCCATAAAGTAAAGGATTTTTTTCTTGTGCCCGATGACATACACTGTAAAAAAATTCAGAAACGTTTCTGAATATATGGGTCAGCTACGGTGCATGTAATTTTCAAAAACGTTCCCGAGTATTTTGAAAATTTCTTTCTGCAATATTCAGAAATTTTATTGCCTAATTTAAAAATTTTTAGAAATTTTAGACAAACATTTCTAAAATAGTCAACAATGTTTCTGAATATTGCAGAAAGAGGTTTCCTAAATACTCAGAAACGTTTTTGAAAATTACATGCACTGTACCTGCTTTATATATTCAGAAACGTTTCTAATTTTTTTACAGTGTAGGGTTTTGTGCGATCAGCTTTTAGTCTATAAAGCGTTATTTAAAGAGTTCAAATAAGGAGATTTGTTAACATTAAAACTTAATTGTAATTTGTTCATTTTAATAGCTTTGTTGAAATTTTACTTGAGATGATTTTTAAAGGAACATCCAACGTTACTCGCATGAATTAGTTTGGATTCAATAACAAGATTGTTTTATTATTTTAATATTTACATCCTTATTTGCAATTTATTAACTTTAATATTTTTGTTAAATGATACTCGGAATATTGGGCCGACAAATAGAGTCACTCTTACGAATATTTTTATTATAATTAGAAGATCATTATTTTAAATAATTTGAACACTATGTGCAATTTTTTTTATTACAATTGGAATTGCAATCTTTACTTGAGATATTGGATGACCATAACGCAACTGTTCGCAGTTGAGTCATGCAAACCAGTATATACAATAATAATTAAAAAATATATATTGCAATAATACTTTGTAATAACTGTACACTGTAACTCTACAGATGTAAAGTTGAATGAATTTGTATATTTACTAAAACTTTGCATGTACATTGTGCAAAAAAAAAAATAATAATAATAATAATTTACGTAAAGTTACAAAAATATCTAGATTTACAAAAGAAACTACGAAAATTACAGAAAACTGATTAATTTTTTTTATCTGCAACCCTGGTTGCAATTACATAAAAAGCTCTAGGAGTCCCAGCTTCCTAAAATTTTTTTGTAACCTTACAGATTTTTTTTATTTACATAGTAAATGTGTATCTGTTACATGACTTGTCTTGCTGCCGTTATATAAAATGTGCTAGGAATCCCAGGTTAAGGAGAACACTTCAGTAATCTTACAGCTTTTTTTTTTTTTTTACAGTGTAGTTTTCGTTCAAATTTCTGTTTATTTTAAAAGTTTGAGTTAATTTTAACTTAACATATTAATTCCACCGCTATTAGAATGAATTATTTCTGTATTATCTCGCTGACCTTTTAACAAAGTATTTATAATATTTTCAACTGCATTTTCAATTTGCTAGTTTCAGTGGTTTGAATAAATTTTAATTGACTTTTTGGAGCGAAAGAATCTAACGTTAATCGCATGAATTATTTTTAATTTAATAAGTATTTTTATTTATTATAAAGACCCTAATTGCATTTTACAGATATTAATAATTTTAGACAAATTATGCTCGAAGAACTTGTTAATAGAGAAATAACCTGATGGGCCATATTTGTGCATGCGATTCTCTATTATATTGCTCCCTTTTTGAAAGCAAAGTAGGTACATTTGAGAAAAATGAATCTTTTTTAGTAATAACAAAACATGATATAACGATAATGGCTTCATGATATAACGAGTAAAGACGAAAAATGTCATATATTCATGGTTCGTATGCCTCCTATAATTTTTTCCACTAAGAAATTCTTCTGTACCAATATCTTTTTATGAGAAATTCTTGCTTAAATAAGAGGAATAACTAGTAACTGGTAACTAGTGATTTGTAAGATGGTAACTGTGTCATGAGAAAAAAGTTGAATGGGAATTTATTGGAAGAAATAAATTATTAAAATTCGCTTTTTCACTAAATTAATAATTCTGAAATTAAACATTTTTTTCTTGATTTTATATATTATAAAACAGACATATTCTAATTGATGTGAAGTGATCTAACCACCTTGCATGACAATTACTTAAATGCATAATTATTTATTTAAATTATAGTAATTATTTAACACTAAAACCGCCATTTGGGGTCAAAATGACCCCTTCCAGACAGATAATAATCGATTCGAACCAGAGTTTTCTTCATAAGATATGTTAAAAGTATGTAGCGCAAAAATAGACTTATTAAATAAGTTAAATAGTTTAAAATTATAATTCTGGTGAGAAACACGTTTTGTAAAACTTATGCAAAATACCCGGCGGTTCTAGTGTTAATAATTATTTATGTTTTTGCATTTTATTAATCCACATTTAGAAGTTAATAAAAAATATCTAAAATAATACATGTATTTGTATATATAAATATAGAATTAATAAAATATTATGCATTTAGATTTAAGCAATAGCGGTCGTTCCATCAAAAAAAGTATACTCCAAACTATAAAAGTTATTACAAATTACCAGTTTTTTGTAGAAAAAAAAATATTTAAATTTTTAACCCTCTAAGCGTTCGGCCCGTAATATTCCGTACACTAAGCTCCAGGTTTCACTGCAATATAAGCAATGTTTAAGATATTATAATTCTATAAATTTAATGAATTTTCAAAGTATTGAAGAATGATTAATAGTCTCAAGGATTACATTTATATTCCTAAATAAGATTTTTTATGTAATATTGAAATAATCATATTTTATTAGCTTTTAAAACAAAATGCAGAGAAAACAACATTACAATTTTACCCGTTTGCAAGACGCTTGGAGGGTTAAGATAAACGTGATTGTAATAAAAAATAATGAAAGATATGTTTTCTTGTGTATATAAATTCACTTCAAACCTACCTGTTTAACAGTTGTATACACTTTTTGTAATACAAATGTTAATCTTTAAAAAGTAAAATCAGAGTTTACGCCAAATTACTAGAGAAATGTGATTAATTTTTGTTGTTAATTTGACGAATTAACATCACTGTATCCATACCTTATCTCGAAAGTTATTTCGTTTTTATAGAATACACAAAATTCAATTAATTATAGAGTCTTTCGTTCAATAAATTTAATCTTCTTAAAAAATTGATGACATCGATTCTTATAAAAAAGAGTGTGGAAATTTAATCTAAGTTAATTAAGATGCCATAAATTAAAATGCGGTTGGACAAATTTATTCAAGACAAAATCTTTTTGTAATTTGTTTATTTTCAAATAATAATTTTAAAGAAACGGAAATATTTGACTTTTATGCATGAAGATTATTGTTTTATATAAAGATTGCTGATTTAATTATGTAAAGTTAAGAAAAATAATTTCTTTAATTACTAAACTTTTATGTATCAAAGGAGATAGATAAAATGTATTTTCATGCATGAACTTGAAAAGGTTTATTAAATCATGTATTGTTAGAAATAAAAATAAAATTTGCCGTGATATAGCATTATTTTCAATATTTAAAAATTTTTATAGCATTATTTTTTGTCACCAGTATTTTATTATAGAAAATTTCTCGTCGACAGAAGGCGAAATTTTATGCAGTTAACCTACCATGCTGACACTCCTAAAAAATTCTCTGATCCGCACGAACCCCGCTTACGGAAATAAAAATACCTTTTTTTCTGCTGGGAAATTTGAAAGACACATTCCCATTAACCCTTTTGGGTCTGGTGTACTATTAACAGCACATGTCTTTCCGTCAGGTATTATCTTGATTTATCGATTATTTTAGTTATTTTCTACATATAGAAATGATAGTATATGTCTGTCCCTTTCTTATTACAACTTCATTTATATTTTAGCATTTAGTAATAAAAATAACAATAAAAGTTAACTTATATATAACATATATAATATTATATAATTAACTTATATATAACATTATAACTTAACATATATTTCACGCTTTAAATTTAAAACCTAAGTTATTTTTCTGAACGAATCATGCGTGATAAAACTAAAAAAAATATTACAAAGTCGTGTTATCTGTACAAAAACCCCTCATAGCATGCATGGTCACAGTGACGTCACTGTGAGTCACTTTGGTCACATCACATCTGTGACCAAAATGCCACCACTCAGTGACGTCACATTGTGACTGAGATGTGACTTTTTAAAAATTGTTTAGAAAATTATAAAAAATTCTTCAAAACATGTTATTTACTTTTACAAACATGTTTCTGGATATTTAAATATCGTTGCTTCTGTCACAGTTTCGTCACAATGTTAATGTCAAATTAGTCACAAATGACACATTTTTCACAAATTTGTCACGCTGTGACCACTTTGTGAAACGTCACAAAAGAGCTCTAAAACGGCCATAACGACTTGACATTTAGGTCACTGTGACTTTACATCGACGTCACGTGACGTCACATCAACAATCGATGGTCACAAAGTCACAATGTGACTTCACAACGACGTCGCAGTGACGTCACCATGCCTTACGGGACCCTATTGTAATACGATGTTTTCCAAACGTCTACCACAACTCTTCCCCAGCCTATTATCATATAAATATGAACTGAATAGTATACAAAATAAGTACATTCACTGCATTTCAGACAACGAGATAGTTTTTAAACCTCGGGAAGTCTATTCGGTTAGCGACAATTAACATTATTAAAGTAATAATAATTTTGTTCTCAAAATGGAAAAAAAATTATTAGTTTCTAAGTCATATGTTTGATTCTTCTTCTAATGATGCTTGAAGATAAGGAAAAGTTTTTCAGATTCGTGGATAACTACAATGTATTTTTAAGTAAATGCAAAATGTGTAAGTTAAGTTATTAAGTATGATTTTTCAAAGTTTTTCATGCAATAATAATTGAAAATACTATGATCACTGTAGGTTATGTAAAATATTATTTTTAGATTCCAACAAGTGTAATAACCATCAAACTTTTTTTTTAAAAAGCATATTTACTTATAACTTAAAATTTGCGAATTTAAAAAAAAATCTGTTTGTTTTTAGAAACAAGTAATCCAAAATAAAGAAATTTTCAAACAATTGAAAATTGTTTGATGTTCTCATTAATAATGCATATCCTATCAAGAAAGTTTCTAACACTTTATATAGCAGAAGAAGTATTTATTTTCTTCAGTTTATATGCTTATAACTTAAAACTAATTAGCTTATAACTTAAAATTTGCGAATTAAAAAAAATCCGTTTCTAAATCCCTGTAAGCCATATATTAAGAAACAAAGAATATATTAGTTTTTAGTAACAAGTAATGCAAAATAAAGAAATATTCAAACAATTGAAAAAAGCTTGATGTTCTTATTAATAATGCTTAGCCTATCAAGAAAGTTTCTAACAATTTATACAGCAGAAGAAGTATCTATTTTCTTCAGTTTACGTACTTATAACTTTAAACCAATTAGCTTATAACTTAAAATTTGCGAATTAAAAAAATATGTTTCTAAATCCCTGTAAACATTATATTAAGAAACAAAGAATATGTTTGTTTTTAGAAACAAGTAATCCAAAATAAAGAAATTTTCAAACAATTGAAAAATGCTTGATGTTCTTATTAATAATGCATAGCCTATCAAGAAAGTTTCTAACATTTTATATAGCAGAATAAATATTTATTTTCTTCAGTTTTTTACAAGTGTTTCGAAGCTAAAACGGATAAGTGTATTATACGAAATAACAATTCAACTACATGAAAGAGATATTGAGAAATCGAATAGATATTTGTAATCAGTATTTTTTAATGCGTTCGCATTCTTTCACTCGTAATGCACATTATCAGTTTGTAGTGAATGAAATTTTTATCACACATACGATATCAAATACGATATCTTTCAAAATATCTCCAGTTTATCTTATGTTTTGAATTGTGCTGCAACGTATTCTAGAATGAATGTGCTAATTTAGTGATTTTAATATAAACAGTAAGTTGGAAATTGGACGTCAAGCGTAGCAAATGAGGTGCGTTCGTACTGTAGCAAAGTTTTAAAAATATTCAGATATTGGTGTAATAGTATACAGTACTTCGGATACAGTATAGCGGCCGAAATTTTTTGTGTGTCCTTGTAAATATTATCTGCTTTCTATTGTAGATGATTCAACTTGTACTAAACCTCAGCAACGTATACCATTTTAATAAATGTGAAATAATTTAATATAATTGAAACGCACCCCAAACAATACAATGGAATACATTTGTGTGGTGCTGTAAATTAATAACAAACATACTTTGCATCACAGATTGTACATAATGCATATTTTAGCGTATCATAGATGCATATTAAACGTTCGAAAGAAAGTTAAATCAGTAATAGGCACTTAAACTATTTTTTCCCATTGATCGTAAAGTAACGAAATAGTCCTCTATACTTCCGAGTTTCATAAAATTTGAAATGACTCGTCAAAATTATGCAACAATTATATATTCTAAAATTCAAACGATTCGGTTAAATAGTTTCTGCTCTGTTATATGCCGACAGACGGACGGACTGAACTACGACAATAGATGCTGCGTATTTATATAATTATGAACGAACCTACTGAGAGTTATTTAAATTACAAACTTTCATGTAAATAATAAAAGAGTTTCTGTGGTTATTTAAGTACATTTCGTACTTTCAACCAGTTATTTTCCTTTTGTACATAATGGACGGAATGAACTGATAAACATTTTTGACTGGCTTCAAAAAAGGAGGAGGAAGGTATGAATTCGACGTGTATGTATATTTTTATGTATGTTCACCGATTACTGCGAAACTATCCAGCCGATTAATTTGACTTTTGTGTTAAACGAAAGAGGTTATTCTCGAATTGTTACCACTTCCGTTTTCATCGAAATTGTTCTGTCCTTTTTTAGTAATCAGGCAAAAATTAATAAAATTTGTGATTTCTCGCAAATTAACTTTCATTGTTGTAACTGTTTTCCCAATCATAAGCATGAAACTATATATTTATCTGTGTCAGCGCCAAATTGTCACCAAACATGATGCTGCTTATTGAAATATCGCCAAATTTGGCGATCAAAATCTGTCGCCATAAATGAAGCCAATTTGGTTGTAGCTATTTGGCGACGTTCCTATTCAAATTCAATAATGGATCTTTTCCAATCGGTTTCTTCGGATTTGTTAATCACCAAACATATTTACAGTTGTCAAAGGCCCACCGCATTTAAAATGTTAATTTAATATACATTTAATGAATATGAAATGTTATTTAAAATGTTAAGTAATACAGAAGCAAAACTAAATAAATACAAAACTATAATTTAGCATACGTTTAATTGAGCACATAACATCAGACTGGGGGCGCATTCTTTTTATATATATGTATATTATATGCCTATATCTATATTATATTAAAAAGATATATATATGGGTGTTTTGAGATTTTCTAGTACAGGAGACATAGCGAGAGAATGAAATTTTGACGCATATTTTATAACAATATATTTACTGTGATATTTACAACAATTAGTATTACCGACATTGTTGGTGCGAATGATTTACATGGCAAGAATCTCAAATAGCAGTATTCTTTAAGCATAATTTCCAATCTCAATGAGATCACAATTATGAAGCCTTCTGAATTGTATCCGAAAATGGGAGCAAAGAGTAGAAAGATCAGTACTTAAAAGAAAATCTTGAATTTTAATCAGAATACCCGACAAAAATGAAACGTTTGCGATACTAACAGCTAATATAATTTAAAGGAAATGAGAATATCATAATATGCTTCCAAAACTTCTATGTTTTGCTGTACTGTGCTTACTAAAATAAGTCAATTAGTAACATATAAACCGATTATGACGCATTAACCAAAATTATTAGATGTGAATGAAGATGGATTTTCAAATCTTCCGTAATCGAGTCCACGGAATAGTCTAGCTTGAAATAAAAAATATTAGCAGCAACATATTGTATCGTAAAATGTGGGTGATATAAATGGTTTATTTCATAACATCACTTCTATGCACAAAATGGCATTAAATAAGATGTGCCAAAATTTATCTTTTGGAACTATAGAAATTCCATTAGTGACAAGAAATTTGATGAAACGCTTTTCACGTCTTTTACACTCTAGTCTTTTCCTTGTCATCTTTTGATATATTATTGGGCCTCCCTTCTCTATTTCGCAGAACTATTATCATAATACGAACCTCTTTTTACTGTCAATTTCCAAAGACTAATACTTTTTCAGGCGAGAAAATCAGCAATTTCCATTAAAAATGATACAAAATTCGTTAACTTTACCTAAAAAGAGAAAATTAACTTATCTACCAAAAATAAAACCGACTTCAAAGCCTACTGCAAAGTGATTTTTTTTTTTTTTTTTTTTTTTTTTTTTTTTTTTTTTTACAAATTAAATTAAGAGCATAATATTTACCAGTGCATTATTATATTTATGTACATTAATTTGGATTTTTTAGAGTCTGTGCCAACCACACAAGTTCAAAATTAAAATTAATTATTCAATTTAAATCACAACAAGGATCAGCAAAAATGTTGCGAAGAAAAATCCGATTCTCAATAAGTCAACTCGGACAGAATCCTGCACTTTCAAATCTTTGATTAGCTACATTTTTTTTTACATATAATATCTTGTATAAGTAAATTAATTTCATATTAATCCTTAATTTATTACACATAAATATAGTTACTAATCTCACTTGAAAATACTCATTTATAGCACCAGAAGAAATCTTTAAAAAATAATAATGTTAAATTTTTAATTAAATATTAAATCTTAAAAAAAAAATAATAAAAAATCTAGTAAGTACTTGGATGTGTGTTATCGGAAAATTACATATAACTTGGCTTGGCTTGCACCGACTCCAAAAAAATCAAATTAATGAACATTAATATAATAATACGCATGGTAAATACTATGCGCTTAATTTAATTTATTATTATTATTATGTAAGAAATTATTTTTCACTTTGCAGTAGGTTTTGATGTCGGTTTTATTTTTGGTACAAAAGTTTATCTTCTGTGCATTTGAAATTGTACGAGTAATAATTTCTTTGTTTTTAAATTCCAGTGACATATACGTGACATGTATTTTAAATACTTCTTCAGAAGAAAGTCTTGGAAACTTTACTTAAGTAAGTAAAATACACAGAAAAGTTTTTTTTTCCGAACAAATACTTTCAAACACTTATTTGCTGAAACTAAAATCAATCATTCAGATGATTATATATTTTTTTCAATCGTTCGCTCATTGCATTTTTATAAAACTTGTAATATATAGCTAAAGTTCTTGTATTGCCTATTACCGTCAATGAAATACATTTCATTTATAAAGACATCAATTTTAATTTTTTTTGTTGAAATGTAGACCCTTTGTACAGAGGTGCAAACTTTTATTATTTTTCTGCCACTATAATTTAACAAGCTTAGCACACTCCTTGTATTTTTTACGGAATCTGGAACCACTATTAACGATAAGAAAATTTATATTTAATTTTTAAGTAAGAAGAATTTTCAACCACTACTTTCATTTTTAAATTTTGCAAAAATTTCTCAGTGAAATAAGACATTCTGTATATTAAAATATTGAAATATTTTCGTGTTTTAAATATTTTTTTTTTAAATTGAGTTAAATTTTTATCTGATTTAAATTCGCACTAAACATTCGTTTTAAATAAAACAGAAAATTTTAAATATATTAATATTTCGCCTTGTAGAATAGTACTTATCTATTATTTATTTTTAAAGAAAGAACACTCGTTTTTCAGCTCGAATAAATATGAAGCGTTTCCGAAAACATTTTGTAACATCTGTTTGAAAAATATCCTACAAAATACATTTCTCAAGTATTCATGGCAAAATGTTCAAAATGAATTATATAGAACACATCTGGATTCAAAATCCACGTGTGAGAAACTTAATTTGCTTCTGTGCTTTTGAAATTGTGCGAGGTAATAACTTCTTTGATTTTAAGCTCCAATGACATACACGCGACATGTATTTTAAATACTTCTTCGAAAGAAAGTCTTGGACACTTTGCTTAAGAAAGTGAAATATGGAGAAAAGTTTTTTCAGAACAAATACTTTCAAAAACTTATTTGCTGAAACTAAAATCAATCATTCAGATGATTATATATAATTTCTTTTAAATGTTTGCTCATTGCATTTTTATAAAACTTTTTATAGATTGGTTAAGTCCTTGCATTGCTTATTACCGTCAATGAAATACAATTCATTTATAAAGGAGTCATTTTTTTTTTTTTTTTTTTTTTTTAAATCTAGACCGTTGTATAGAGGCGCAAACTTTTATGATTTTTTTCTGCCACTAAAATTTAACAAGCTTCGCACACTTCTTATATTTTTAAGGACTCTGGAATAACTATTAATGATAAGAAAGTTTATGTTTAATTTTTAAGTAAAAAGAATTTAAAACCACTACTTTTATTTTATTTCCCAGTGAAATAGGACAATCTGTATATTGAAATATTGAAATACTTTCGTGTTTCAAATATTTTAAAAAATTGAGTTAAATTTTTATCTGATTTAAATTCGCAGCAAACATTCGTTTTAAATAAAACAGAAAATTTTCAATGTATTAATATTTCGCCTTGTAGAATAATACTTATCCATTATTTATTTTTAAAGAAACAAAACTCGTTTTTCAGCACTGACAGATATGAAGCGTTTCCCAAAAATATTTTGTAACATCTGTTTGAAAAATATCTTACAAAATACAGTTTTTTCAAATTATTCATGGCAAAATGTTTAAAATGAATTATATGGAACACATCTGGATTCAAAATCCACGTGTGAGAAACTTAATTTTCTTCTGTGCGCTTTACAAATTGTGTGAGGTAATAACTTCTTTGATTTTAAGCTCCAGTGACATACACGCGACATGTATTTTAAATACTTCTTAGAATGAAAGTCTTGGAAACTTTGCTTAAGAAAGTGAAATAATGAGGAAAGTTTTTTCAAAACAAATACTTTGAAAAACACATTTATTGAACCTAAAATCAATCATACAGATTATTGTATATACTTTTTTTTTCAAATGTTTATTTATTGTATTTTTATAAAACCTTTTATATATATTCCAAATACATCCTTGAATTTCTTATTAATGTCATTGAAATACATTTCTTTAATAAATACATCAATTTTCTTCATATCAATTTATTTTATTTTATTTATTTTTTTGTTTGTTTGTTGAAATCCAGACCTTTGAATAGAGCTGTCAACTTTTATTATTTTTTCTATCACTATAATTTAGCGAGGTTCTCCCACTCTTTATATATTTAAGGACTCTAGAACCATTATTAATGATAAGAAAATTTAAATTTAATTTTAAAGAAACAGAATTTTCAAACACCACTTTTATTCTCTATCTTCGCAATATACAGGGTGTCCACTCTACGGTGGCCAATGGCTAATTTCTAAACTGCTAGTTTTAAACATGTAGTTCCAATGGCAAAAAATGTTTTAAAAAAGGTAAAGAATTGTTTTTTAAGCGATTTAGGTCAAAAAAAAATTTACTAAAAGATTACGAAAATTAAATTTTTATATGGTACCTTGGTCCTATAAGTGATATTTAGTAAATGTTTCCATCACCCTAACAAGCAGTACAAAAAAGGTCCCATTCATTTAACACCAAAATTGACCGAGTTATGAAACTTTAAATTTCATGACTGAAACCACTTTTCTGTAACTGAAAACAAAGGAGTTGCACTAAGCTTTAACCCTTTCCGGCGCACTACTCTTTAAAGTTGGAATTTAAAGAAAAAAAAATTAGGAAATCTATATAGGCCAAGAGGAGTACACGGGTATTGTTTTGTAAAGATTGCACTAATCATTTTAATTATACAGCTGTTGCCGATGTGGTAACCTCCCATAAGTAAAGCATTGATAAGCGCAGTGAGAAGAGCATTGCTGTGAAGCGCATATTGCAGTAAAACATTTTACCTAATATTTAAAAACAGTAGAGTTTTATCTCTGTGGTGCTGTCATCTAGAACTCATGAGAAAGATTTAAAGTAGCCATTAGAGTAGTTTTTGAAATATTCACGGAGTTTTTGTGTCTCTAAATAGGGGGAACTTTAGGTGTTGCCTACCCGGCAACACTGCACGTTAAGGGGTTAAGGGAACGCACGCTAAGTGCTTAAAGTATTATAAAGGTCATCCCTTTCAAACGTGTCTAATGGCTAATTCCTAAACCATATGTCACAGATATATAGTTTCAAGTACAAAAATGTTTTAAATAAGGTAAAAAAAAAAAAATAAAAAAAAAATAAAAAAAATAAAAAAAAATAAACAAATTAAAAAAAATAAGCGATTTAACTAAAGGTGTTGCCACGGTATAAGATTTACAGTAGTATTAATTTTAATTAATTAACTTCTAGATTGGTTAAAATAATTAAAGGTGTGAGTTTCAAAATTCTCTTTATGGAGAAAATCAAATTTTAGGAAATCGCAAAAGAAACTTTAAATGCGTCCATTGGTTTTAATTATAATTTTGAGTATTGTAATGTTATATTAGTGCAGATTGCTATAAACTGATAAAGAAAACAAAAGCGATAAGGCAAGTCTTGAAATTAACATCCTCAATTGTAGTTTTACATACATTATATTTTGTAAGGAAATGAAGTTGTTTCTTTTCATGATTTTATTTTAAAAAGATGTTTTATTTTGATAAGATTTTATTTTTCTTATGAATTTCTTATGTATGTTTACCTAGCTCAAAATTTGTATTCAAATTTTAACTCACTTCCAAAGATCTGATTGAGGTCCAATTTGCAAACTTATTTATATCGAATGACAATGTAATATTAATACGATTTTAGGTTAGTGTCATTTATTTATTTTATAGGACTACACCAAATTCTATTAGGTTATGTAATCTAATAGAATTTTAAATACGTATCATTTTGTAACGAATTGTGACTGTTGCTATTCATAATTTAATTTAGCAAAATTTCTGTTATTTTTTTTAATTATATTTTTAGTACAAGTTGTATATTTTGCTTAAATATGTAAACATTAACATAAATTTAAAAATAATATTGTAAAAATTATTTTACTCTCAATGTTAATGTTAAGTTTTACATCTGACATTTATTTGTATTTCCAGTAAATTTGTGACTGACCCATATTTTGCAGCAAAAAAGATGCTTCAACTTTAAACAGCTATTACTCGGCTAGTTTTAATCGCAGAGAAATGGGACTTTTTTGTCTAACTAGTAGTGCTAAAAATTTACTAAATATCACTTATAGGACATGGGGACTATATAAAAATTCAATTTTCGTAATTTTTTATTAAACCATTTTTTGACCTAAATCACTTAAAAAACAATTCTTTACCTTTTTTAAAGCATTTTTTCAATTGGAACTATATGTCTGTAACTAAAAGTTTAAAAATTAGCCATTGGCCACCGTTGAGAGTGGCCACCCTATATATCTGCAGTGAAATATTTTGAAAATACTGTTATAATTTAGTGGTAAAAGATTGTGAACTATGTTTTATAATACTTTCTTACTAATTAAATAACCGAAAAAGTAAATTAAATTTTAAAAAATCCATTAAATTTTAGTTGCAACAAAAAGGCTAGCTAACTCTTTTTGTCAGTAGACATATCATGTATGTGAATATAACAATCCTTGAAATATTATTAACATCAAAAAGACAGCTTTTGCCAGATTTACTGATAGTGTCAATAAATTTTTAAACAGTAACTGTAATTAGTAATAAATCTTGTATATAAATAAACATGCATACTTGTTTACGAAGTGCTTATTAAAAACATGCATAGAATGTTTTTTCATATAAATATTTTTAAACGCCTAATATCTAAAACTAAAAACATTAATTCTGTTAAAGTTTATTAAAAAATTTAGGGATATTTTTAATATAATATTTATATGAAAGGGAGTAACTGGTCTAATTGTCATATAATCTGCAGTTATATAAAAAGTTTTTTGGTATAGTAGTATATAATGGCCATGGTATTTTTATGCTATATGAATACCAAATAAGTTTCCAATAGCATAGCAAATAAGAGATTAATAATCAATCATTTTCTGATTGTATTGTTTATTTCATGTTGATGAACGATTTATACATAAAGTATAACAATAAGTCAAATTAATAGTTTTCAAAGTATGCTCGCAAGTTTTTAAAATATATTTTACTTTTTTTTTTTTTTTTTTTTTTTCCCCACGAATGTATGTTTTATTACGAATCGCGATTGCGAGTCAACAATAGGGAATATTTCTTAAAAAGGTTTAAAAGATTTTGATTAACAATCACATTAAATGCATGTGGCATGCTTATCTTTTGATAAATTAAAAATTCAAAGCTCTGAAAGAAGTTAACAAAAGTACACTGTTTTGTAGAAAATTTATTCTCATTTACGCGTCGTATTTTTATTTATATTTCATATAAACCTCAAAATAAAAAGTTTTGTTTCTCATGATCATAATAGACCTAAAAAGAAAACGACCGACCATTTACTTTCCATTAGAAATACATGAAAAACTACATTAATAGTTCTATCATAATATAATAAGGACTATATTCGTCATGTACATAATCGTCTTTTATTTATTTATTTATTGAACAACATACATCTGACATGTGTGCTCGACATGAAGCCTGCTTATAAGTCATCGTCAATATACAGGAATGAGATAGAACACAAGGAAATCTATACTAATAAAATAACAAATCGCTCTGTCTGCGTGTGTGTGTGTGTGTGTGTGTGTGTGTGTGTGTGTGTGTGTGTGTGTGTGTGTGTCTGCGATGGCTAGCAAAATCTATGGGACGTACGAAGCTCAAAATTTTTATGAGAGTAGCCCAATATCTCTCCTGATGCACCTGAGCTTCAGAATTTCGAAATTCTATTTATTAACTGAGTAATTAATTAAATTCCAAAGATCACTCTCATAAAAAATCGCCTTTTTTCTTCTTTTTTTCCTTTCATTTAGTTATGGTTGGTTGGTTGCATAAAATTTTTGCATAAATAATTTTAAAAGCTGGAACAGACCTTTAAAATTCATAGACTGTAAAACTGTCAGTTTAAATGATGATTTTTTTATCACAGCGGTTGTAAACCATGGAGGAAAAAGATAGGTGGTGGTGAAGTAAACCGAAAAAAGGGTTGCAATATTAAACCATTTATCGCTCAAATTTTAATGTCCCAAACAAAAGCATGTGGAAGGGATTTTGTATTAATAAGACGAATTGAAAGAAATGAATTACAGCTGAAGCATATTTTACGAAGAAATAGTAATTTTTTAAAATGGTCTTTTTTCTATTATATTATTTTTTTTTTAAATGTTTGCTTTTAAAATAATTGAAATTGATAAATTCGAAACAATTAAATGTCAAAATAAAATTAAATAAAATATTGAAAGCATTTGATTTGAACTAAAAATTGTATTACTAAAAGTTTTCTTTTTTTTTCAGAACTTTTTAATATTTTATAATGTAGATGAAAAAATGTTTATAATTTAACAACATATTAATAACTCTATGTCAATGTATAAAATATATTTATGAAAACATTCTTTTAAAATGATGCGCGAAAACTTAAATAACAAATATTAGTCTAAAATCTAGATTTCAGAGTGCAGACGATTTTAAGACATTAACGAAAGAATGTTAACTTTTCAAGCAAAATCTTAAATGATGCTTCTATATTGATATTTCAAAGTGACGGCTAGGTTACATTTATGTTATATTTAAGTTACGGTAGGGTACTGTGAAGTCGCAGTTAGGTTACAGACAGATTATGGTTATGGTACAAAAGTTTACGGTTAGGAATTTGTCCACAGAGTGAACATTATGCATGCTTTGATTAAAAATATGCACTTACTTTTGTTAAATGGCTCTGAAATTATAATACTATATACCAATCTTTTATCACCGCGTATCGATTTCATTCACGGTGTAGTCGGATTTAAGAGTGATATAATTAGTTTGAAATTCAAAATATTTCACTTCGGATTTCTATGCGAAAAAAATAATTAGTTCCGTGATTTAAAAGTGATTTTTACGGGTAAATAGCAACACTTTAACACGAAACTAACGCAATCGTTGGATACATGTTCCCTCCCGTGTTTCTCATTGCTCATTTTGAGTATTTTTAGAGCTTAATATTAGTTATTGTTTTTAAAAGCGATTTTTCACAAAGTCAGCTGCGAGGTATTTCAGACAATGCATTTCTGCATGTTTCCAGTTAATGATAAAATCATACAAATTTCAAGTTCGTTTAATACTATTAATACGGACCCGGGCAACGCCGGGCGGGTCAGCTAGTATTACAATATAAAAGAAGTACAACCGGGAGCTCCACACAAAGAGTGCGTGCAATGGAGCCATTGGGACTCGAACCCACAACCTCCTACGCTCGAAAGCGATTGGCGGCGTGATGTCTTTACCACACGCCACGGAAGCCCCACATAATCGACTATAACAATCATCACAACTACCACCATGTTATAATAAAAGTTTAGATGTTTTATTATCCCCGTTGTTTGAAATTTGAATCGTTAATACATTAAGGGTGTATTCGAAAAAGCACTTTTCCACCTTTATCAGCTCGAAATTTTCTGATACAATTTCAGACACATTTTTAAAAGTAGAAACATGAAACTTGCTGAGGGGATTTTTGAAGAGACGTGTGATGTCTTTTTACGTTCCATTCATTAGAATTTGATTTATAATAAATTACTTTCTCAGTGCGACCCTTTTTTTCGTTCCCAGATCTCCCGCTTTGGAAAAATCGGTTCAAAATGCCGTTTTTGATTGCTGTTTTTGCAATATTTTTTTTGCAATTATTGAAGAATCGACAATCACGGCACCTTGTGTACTTTCTAAATAAGACAATTTGCCAGTTTGGTGCATTTGAGAGCAAAATTGAATTTAAAAATAAATCGGAAAATAAGCAGTTTGAATCGAAATACACCCTTAAAGTTAAACTTCAATGGATATCACGAAAAGGTTAGGACAGAAATGTCACTGTGATGCCACAAATGATCATAACTATACGCAGTCATAGTTGAGACCAAAATGCGACTACTTTGATTCGTCACATTGTGAACGGCATCTCTCAACTCCAATATCATGTTCCATGACTAATATTTTACTTATTTAATCTCATCAAAAATCGGTCAACTAGCAACAGCTTTACTTGGATACGATGATACGACATATCTTGTACGATATAAAACGATAGTTGAGTTGTACTTTATTTATACTGAATTCACATTATTGGTAACAAGGTGGTAAAAGTTATCCTCCAATTACATCCAAAATCTGTTTATTATTCTTTAAATTAAACTATAACGTTAAAATTAAGTACAGTTTTGAACTAATTATGACAAATAATATAAATATCGCTCAAAATCGAGTTTTTAACAATAATTTTGTGTAATTTTGAAGAACTATTTATAAGACATACAAACAAAAATAAACAGTACAACTTCCCAAAGTTTACAAAACTTATTATTCTATGAAACATAGACAGTTTGACATTGCGTGTCTTTTCTTGGAATAGTGATTAAAAGTTCTAAAAGATGTCAAATATGTCAAAAACATCGAACTCACTGTTTTTGAAGAAACTTTCACGACTATTTTTATTATTTATATACTTTTTATTTAAGCCTAAAATCTACGTTTTGAACAGTAATCGAAGAAATAAATAAAATCTTTTATTTCTATGACAATGAAAAGTATAAAAATCCAAACTTTAGCTATTTCCAGTCTATAGATAATGTGCTTGTGACGTCACGCACCCGAAAAAGGATGTACTTCTCAACTTGTGGTTGGCAAAAATAATATTTCTTGGGGAGTTAGTAATTTATAACGCATTATTTCCAGCGTATAATACAATAAAATTATATTTAATATATCGACGTGAAAATTACATTTAGTTTAGAATTTTGTATGCAGTTTAATTCGAATTTTCGCCAACCACGAGTTGAGCTGTCACGAAAAAAGTCAGTTTGTTTACAAACATGCACATTATCTATTGACGTTTGACAAAAAAGGCCTACATTAGGGCTTTTATAATGTAATAATTGATTACATATTTTTACTACTGGGTAATATTGCCAGGTGCATTGCGTAAATCAAAGTTCCGAAGGCTCTTAATACCACTAATTTCTTACAGTTTATTTCACCATCTTCTATCGCAAAATATTCTTCCTTTTAGATAAGATGAAGAAAACTACTTTAAAATACTGAGGTACAGAGCATTTGGAGTCCCGATTTAAGTTTGAAACCTGAACACTACTATCTATTCTTCCAAACATAACTTCGCTCGAGATTTTACCGCTCGAAGAATTTATTTATTTATGTTGCAATAAGTGCCGGTAGCTAACGTAACACTATGTAACAAATTTTTAAAATAAGTTCTATTTCTGGCTTGTCAGTTTGGTTTCTGCTTAATTGGGCAACAAATAATGTAGAAAAGAGCAGTTATGTCCATGAAAGTTTGCTTTTGTGCTTGTCACAAAAGATTTAGATTTGCCAACTTTTACATTTTTTATTTGTTTGATACCACTCTTTTAATAGAATTTTTTCTAATATAAAGTAACCGTCGAAAGTTCCTTGCCAAATACTAATTACTGTCTGTTTCTTAAGTTTGGTATTAATAAAGATATCTTTTAAATTTTCAAGGTACCTACAGTCAGTCAGATTTTTCCCATAAGAGTTTCTTTATGTTTCCTAATGACGATATATAAATTTCAAGTTTACGTTGTTCCAAACACAAAAGCAAAGTTTTTATAGGGAAGTAAAGTTTTTTCATGTTTTTATGATAGAACCGACTACAAAATGATATTCATTGCTCATAAAGGAAAAATATGTTACATGGTGTAATCTAAGTTTTTAATCTAATAGTGCATTTTCTGTATTCTTTGTATTAATTAACATTTTCACCCGTGTCAATGTGAAGTCTTCGCGGTCATCGGCAAACTTATGATAGGAAGACTATACTTTAAACTTAAGAATAATAATATGAAATAAAAATTTGGTTAGCTTTTCCTTACAAAATACAGCTTTCTGTAAAGCAATACGGCTAAAGATTACCAATGCCTTCTGAAATCCAATACCATAGAAATTGTCTTTATAGAATAATATTATTCTATTGTGTTTGTTTCTTAATGCTGCTCCATCAGCAATATTGTCTGCTGTATCAAATAGTCGAGTAATAAAATTCTTGATTCTACGCCTGTGGCGTAAAATCATTTTGCTGCCTGTATTATTACATACTATATATGTCCTTATTTATTATTAAAATTTATATGATTAAGACCAAATTTAGTTCGTAATAATTGCGGTGGAAAAGCAGATAGAAGCTGAATAAAAACAGAGGCTAACGAAAATGTCAGGATTCCGTAAGACCACTTGAGTCATGTGATGATGGAATAAAGGGGCACGAAGAGAGCATCACGTGATTCTAACGGTCTAAAGTGAAAGATAGCGCAGTAACCTGTATTTCACTTTAGCCTCGACAAAAACCACAGAAAACTAACTTTTAGCCCACCAATTTCAACCTGGAAACGAGCTTAACACTTACTGTAAACGCTTAAACCCTTTCCGGAACGGGCAAATTTTGTAGTAAAATGAGTGATTATCGACTACCACCGGAATTTACAAATGACTTTTCTAGATGTTATGAATTCCTTAACACTAGAACGCCCGGATGGAGTCGATTCGACTCCAATCATGTAACTAAATTTCAATTCGAACCAGAAATATTTTCCTGAAATAATTTAAATTTAATCTGCGCAAATTTACGGCAAATAAATCAATTAAATAATTCTGTATAAAAATTCTGGTGAGAAATATTATTTTCAAACTTGAGAAGAATTTCCGGGCGTTCTAGTGTTAATTTAAGCTTTCATTGTTAAAGCAAAATTTTACAGAAATATTATTGGTGCCGATTGCAAGTTTGGAATTAGGTATCCCGGACCGGGCACAGTATGCCGGAAAAGGTTAAAACATCGATGAAGTGAGAGCAGCTCATGTTTGGATTTCTCTGACGTAAATACACCATAATTTTGAATAAGTTTTAATATTTTTTGTAAACGAAATACACAAAAAATAAATTCGTTAATGTAGTAGGTTTAACAACAACAACAACAACAACAACAAATCTAGAAAAGCAGAATCTATTTCGATAAATTAATAAACAGTGGATTTAAATCGAAATCGTTAATTATAAACTAAGTTTATAACACTGTCTTTTAACAACCATTGTGAATGAGTAGGTTTATTTAAAATTTTATTCTAGGTATTTTTACGGTTAACTAAATTTTTGCCAAGATTCTTTTCTTTTTGAGAAGTACCTTTTACATCCCCCCTTTGGGATAACGATTTCGTTTATACGGAACAAGTACTTTTGTCTTCAATTTAAAAATGTTTGAATGTGATGAAACTTATTATTGAAAGAAATTGTGTGCTAGATCTTTAAAAATGTCTGTTGATTTTTTGGAAAATCAGTTCTTTTTGTTCGAAGTTTCTTTCATTTCAAATATCAAAAATCAACATTCTTTTTTAAATCAATGACACGCTGCAAAGTGATTTAAGGCAAGAAGCTTGATAATTTATATTGATTTGAAAAATATTTACAGTTTTTTGGTTAATGATTTTTTCACAGTTTTCAGTTTCGTCTGTCGAATACATATTTGGTCAAAAAAGATTTCATTAAATGTGCACATTCACACTGAAATATATAAACCGTATTGCGTTTCAATTAAACGGGAAATTACGTTCTGGTGAATGAATGATAAAAATACTATTAAAGATAAAAATAATGAATTATGGATGATAAAAATAAACTGAAAATTCACAAATATTTTTTATTAACAATGGCTGAACATTTTCCCTTTTTATTTGTTTATTTTCCCATAATTCTGGTGTAGTTCTAGAATTGAAACTAAAATCGAAATTTGTTTCGAAAAATTTTCATTTCATAAATTTTATAATCAGGAAAATTTAGTGAACATTTGCAAAAACAGATTAGATCGTACGCAGCGAAGGTATAAATAAACAAATATCAATTTATAAATACAAAATCATACTCATCTTGTGGTGTACGCTGCCGCAGTCAATACGATCAACATCAGTACATTCGTTTGGAAAGATTTTGTTTTAAAATATATGAGGAGCCCAGAAGCCAAGGGGTACAAGTGACAAAATGTCGATTTGGAGTAAATTGAGTTTAAAGATAATTGATGTTAAATTGGAACATCAATAACAATTGACTAAATTGAAATAGGAAACATCTGCTTGTTGCATTCTAATCTTTGAACTCTCATTTCAATAACTGTTAAAAAAATAGAGTACAATTTTCTCTAAATGTATAATTAATCAATATTGTTTGTTTTTCGAAAAAAGTGGTTTATCTCTATAACTTCCCAAATAATCAGAAAATGACCTATACTTCTTTACCTCAAATGGAAAAAGCATATTTCCAGATACCCTGTGCACTTAACTCATTTTTTTCAATTTTGTCACTTATACCCCTTGGCTTCTGGGGTCCTCATATATTCATGCGCATTTGAGGGTTTTCTTGAAAAACAGACAGGAACGTGCGTGTTACACTGCGAATGCAATGGGGCCCTTCCAAACGAATTGACGTTTGTGATGACTCTAGATTCGTTTAGAGAGATTTTTGTTTAAAAATATAATAATATATGAACATCAGGATGTATGCTGCCGAAGGCAGTGGAGATGAAAATATTATAATCTCTAACGGAGGAAAATGTCTAATATCAAAACTTTTAAAAGTATTTTTAAAGGTATATTTAAAATTATTACCGCTACGGATGCTCTGCAATTACTTAACATATTGATACGTATTGACAAATTTTCATCCACAATTCCAATTATTGTATAATATGCGTTATTTTTGCGTGCTACCATATTGAATAAAAAACTGTACGCTTGGTTGATTTATGTAATTTTTCAAATAACTTGAAATTTACCTACTTTAATCAAAAATAGGTTCAGTATTTTTTCATTTAAATGGTGATAAATAAATGACTTTTAGACTTCAAATTACAAAGCATCCTTATGAAATAAATAAGAATTATTAAATAAATAATAAAAACTTTATAAAATCAAAATTTACAAACACAATTTATTATTAATACTTGGAATTATTTACCAGAGAGGAAATTTGCCTTGCATACAGTATTTCAAATGAAAATCAAATTTAAAAATTTTTAATTGTTTAAGCGGCTTGAGTTTCATTAGGTTGGCATTTGTGCATCTTATGCAATTAAAAAATTTGATTTTTCTTTTTTTATTTGAAAAACAATTTATTAAAGGGAAATAGAATAAATTATTTTAAAAAAACTCAAGTTTAAGAATTTCAATCATATCTTCTTCATATGTTAGTTTTAGATTTTATAACTATAATTTAATTAGAGTACAAACTTGTTATACTTCAGCGTTCTGACGTCAATTTGACGATGACAACACGAGACGATAAAATGTAACTTTTTTAATTTCTAAACATTGCACATTTTAAAATTTTACATCATCGAACAGGGAAAAAAATGTACTTTCAAATGAAATTTTTTTGAAAGCTGTATCGATAGTTATTATTATTTTTTAAATAATTTTCAGGCATAACTATTTTAAATGTATGTCTATCGCATGCAGACAATTACGTAAGATAAATTCATTTGTACTAAAATTAATATAAAAAGCTCAACATTAATTTCCAATATATATGACATAACAAAATTAAGACATTCATCAATCAATAAATGAAACCGTAAAATATAAATAAATACAGATTTAAAACTTTTGATCAGTCTATACACTTAAATCACTAAAATTATCAGAATTTGAAACAGACTGATTTTAAATAGTGATTTTTCATGCCAATACAAAACTATCGTTTTCAATAAATTTCAAAACTTTATTTAAATTAATTATTATTTTCTATATAGATAAGAGTTTGGTATTATTTTTGCGTGCCTATAAAAATATACTAAATGTAAATTATCTGATATAGTTATCAATTAAATAAGAGATTTTAATCTATATCATGCAACTCTGGGGAAGCCCGGGCACATTTCCTTGTATTAAGATTTTTTTTTTTTTAACCCTTTTGGGTCTGGTGTACTATTAATAGTTAATGTCTTTTCATCGAACATTATTTCGTCTTAACCATTTTGTTAGTTTCAAAATATAGAAATGATAGTACATATCAAGGCCTTTCTTATTATGGCTTCATTTATGATTTGATATTTAGTTATAATAGTACAGTAGAACCACGCTAATTCGGACCCCGTTAATCCGGATCTCCCGATAATCCGGATCGATTTGGTCATTTTTTTTCAAGTTTGAGAAGCGATTGGCTAATTTTCGTAACATTAACTTGTTTCATCGTAGTATACTGAAAAAAAAATTCTGAAATCTTTTCTGAAGAATTAAGCAAAGTAAACATTTTTAATGTCTGTAAATATTCAATAAGTTTAACATAAAGGTGATTTTCTATAAATGTGTTTTATTTTATTTCATTTTTTTTTCTAATTCTCTGGATAAACCGGATTTCCGATAATCCGGATTCGGTCCGGTCCCAATTAATCCGAATTATCGGGGTTTTACTGTAATAATAAAATAATACTTGATTCTCTTTGCACCGTCGGTGATTCCTTTATTTTATACACATGTTTTCCTCTTTAAATTAAAAAAAAAATTATGTTACTTTTCTGAATCAATCATGTACGATGAAACGCAAAAAAAACATTAGAAATTTTAATACCCTCTCAAATTCTGTTGTAATAAGTTATTTTCCAAACGTCTCCAAAAACTCTTCTTTGGCCTATTATCATATAAATATGAATTGAATATTACATAAAATAAGTACATTCTTCGCACTTCAGTCAGCAAAATAATATTTAAATATCAATAAGTGTATTTGGATAGCTACTATTAACCCTTTGATCTCTGATGATAGAATTTTCTACTACATAATTTTAATTCCGAAATGTCACAATGGCACCAGAAAATTCGACCAAATTTATTTGAAAAAGGTTTAATGCATTTTTCTTTCCCGTGTATATCATTAACCGTTTTTTTTTCTTTGCAAAATACTGGTGCCAAAGTGACATTTGGAATTTTGATGAAATTTACGCGCCAGAGCTCAAAGGGTTAACATTATTAACACTAGAACCGCCATTGAGACGGGTCATTTTGACCCGTACTCAATGAAAAGATGTCGATTCGAACCAGATAAATCTTCTTAAAATAATTTACATATAAGCTTCACAAAAATTTTATAAAATAAATAACTAAAATAGACTTAAATAAAAATTCTGAAGTGAATTTTTTTTATAAAACTTGGGTAAAATTTCTCGCGGTTCTAGTGTTAAAGTACCATAATTTCGGGTGTATAAGCCGCGGATCAAACAATTCTTTTTGGACCCAGAAATCTTATTTAGTGATTGAAGACAAATATTTACGGCGCTCTAACTAGTTATATTTGTTTCTTAAAAAATTTTGGGTCAAAAAAGAATTATTTGATCTGCGGCTTATACACCCGAAATTACGGTAATAATAATTTTGTTCTCGAAGTGGAAAGAAATTCGGACGCGAAAGGGTTAAATATGATGACTTATCAATATTTTTTTTTAAAGAAAAAATAAAGATCACAGAAGATTTCAAAACACTTCCTGCTATTTCACAGCATTTTTTTTAATCAGATTTTTATAACATGTCACGGTTTTATTGTTGTCCGGAAGCCAAAATGTCTGAGTCAGAAAGCAAAGATTATTCGTCCGGCAGAAACACTTCATCTGTTATCTTATTTGTAGGAATAATGTGGTGTAAAGATATTCCCTAGCTCCAAGCTATTTATATAGTAACAAGTGCAATGCTTTAAAAACGACCAAGGTTTGCCACCTCGGGAGCTCTGATGTTTTTCCAACTGGGAATTCTGTCAGTACCCATGCTTTATGAGTAGACAATACGTATGCTCTCGTATGCCTTCACTTTTTTCAGTTTACTGAGCTTTCTATCCCAGGTTTGTGTTCCACTCGAGGCCATCTGTAGTAGGAGATATTTATAGGAATGAAGTCCGCCTTAGCTGTTCGACTTTCTCTCCATCTTTATCCAAAAGATTGTTTTGGGTTTCGGTATATAAAAAATAATTGCTGAATAGTTTTAAAAACTTCAGTAGAACCTCGATTAACCGAAGTAATTGGGACCCATCCTACTTCGAATAATCGAGAATTCATCAATAATCATCTAGTTTAATATGTAGTATCGTCATTGAACTGTTACCATGACTTATTTTAACTGTTACATACTAAATTAAAATTTATTTCTGAAACAAAAACTTATAATGGTTTAATTTTTTTCTGGGTTCCTTCTGAGAAGGAATTCAGGAAATTCTAAAATATTTCTAAATTCTAAAGAGGGGGGGGGGGGGGCTTAAAAATGCATGTTTAAGCGAAAATTTTGGATGATAGTAGAAAGTGAAAAAAAGTGCAGAAGAAACCGACTTCGGTTAATCGAGAAGATTTTTGGTTAATCGAGGTTCTACTGTACAACACAAGCTTTTATATCAGGTAGGTCTAAAAAGTTTAAAATGTTTATTTTTCTGTTGCATAGTTACGGTTTTCATATGTATTTCAGTGAATGTCATGTGTCTAGGGTGTCAGGTGACTGTTAATTTCTCATATTGCTTTTGATCCGTTTATCCGACGTTTTTGATTTTGATCCTTTTAAGCGGCGACTTTTCAAATTGTTGAATTGCAATTTGTCCTCAATAAGTGTGCAAAGTTTCAATTCAATATGATGTTTTAAAGTGGGTGAAAATAACATTCAAAGATTCCGTTACCTACATACATGCATGCAGGTGAAGCTAATAAAAGCACGTTAAATAGACAAATGCTCATTAACCCTTTATGCACTGAAGGTGCTTTTAAGTACCATTGAAGAAAATTTAATTATATAAAATTTATTTACTCTGTCTAGTAATGAAAATTTATTTTCCTTTCCGTGCAATAAACTCTTCACCATGAAATTTAGATAGCATAGAGAAAGAGTCGAATCTAAATAGCTTCAAAAAGTGGTGATATTGTTAATAATTATCATAGTTGTTGCTTTTATTTTTAAGAAAAAAATTATATGGAACATTTTTAACTATAAAAGAGTTTCAAGTTACAGACAGAATCATGATACATCTAAATATATTGCTTTTATAAGATTTGTAATATTTCCACCAGATTATTTTTGTTTTTTTATTCTGATTACTTTTGTAAATATTTTTCAAAAAATGTTATAACTACCAATATATTTAATCACTTTTTATGAAAAAAGATGGCTAAATTTCACATAACCATAATTTAAAGTATAATATAAAGTTTTATAATATAAGTTATATAACTTAAATTTTATGGAAACTACTTTATTTATATGTGCCGTAAACATATAGTTATATTCTAACGTAAATCTAAAATTTTAAAGGAAAAATCATTTCTGTTGTCCATGCAAGAAATTTGGATTAAATTTTAGACTGAAGAAAAATTTACACTACACACGTACATATTTTAAAAAAAACTTTCAAAAAAAAGGGGGGGGGGGAACAATAAAGAAAACAAAAAAAGAAACACGCAACTTCAAAATAAATAAATAAATAAATAAATAAATAAATAAAAATAAAAAAAAATAAAAAATCGCCGTAAGGTATAGCTTGTTGAATTTGAAATTCCCACCTTGTATTCTTTGAACATTTTTTTAAAACATTTCTGAGCTATACATGAGTGCTTTTATTAACAAGCTCTTCGAATATAAATTATGTGAAATTTAGTAAAATTAAATTAAATTTTCACAAAATGTTTTCTGTTTAAGTACGGTTACTTGCATTTGAATGTGTTTTACACTTGTTTATGGGGAATTAAAAGGAGAATATTTTGAACTTCACGTTTTTGAATAACTTTTAAAAAGTGAAAAAAAAAATACAGATGCGCTTTGAGAAACTCAAATACCGTAATTTCCGGCGTATAATCCACGGATCAAACAATTCTTTTTGAACCCAGAAATTTTATTTAGTGATTGAAGACAACTATTTACGGCGATTTAAAAAGTCGTTTCTTTTTGAAAAATTTCTAGGCCGGGAAATGATTGTTCGATCCGCGAATTATACGCCGGAAATTACGATAACTATGTATTTTTAATAATCCCAAATCTTAAATAGAATTTTTTTTTTTTTTAAGGTGCTTACTAAATGTGAAAAACTGAAATATAATGTTACATGCATTAAATTTATTAAGCAGAAATAACTAAAAGTGTTTTTAGCACAAATATTTCTTTTCTCAGAAATAATCTTTCACCTTATACTATTATTACATAAAAAGAATAAGGTGAAAATAAATAATACAACTGCTTCACTTTATAATAGAATCAGAGAAAAATTCATTTTCATTCGTTTTTGTTCGCATGAAAAGCATTATTATCATGATTGTTTCACATAAAATAAGAGATATTTTCGATGTCTTTTTTATTTTGAAATAAATAAAATGTCTCAATCTAAAGGTTAAAAACATACTTATTGTAGCTTTCATGGCATTTCAAATGTTTGTATGCTTTCTAAGACAAAACTAACAAACACATACGTCGTCTCTTATTGAATCATGAATTCAGCAAATGATGTGCGATTATGGCAATGTCACCGGATATATTTTAGTCATTTTTCCAGAATTGAAAGAGAGTTTTATTTCAAATAAGTTCCAATACTTTCTGTCGTCCACATTGTCGTTTAACCATACTTTCTTAAACAAAAATTTCCTATATACGTGATTATTCATACTTCTACTAAGAGTAATACCAAATTTTGTGAAAAATGTCCAACCCGGGGATCGAACCCGGAACCCTTGAAATAGCGCTCCAAGTGCTCTACCGTTTAAGCTAAGAAGACGATGCCCAGCTTAGCATTTTTCACTTCATATGTTGGTTAAGCTGCAAATCGCAGCACTAGATCCATTTTCATGAGCACACATTTCTGTGGCGTTTTTTTAATTATTAATAATGATTTTTTCCTTTTGAATTTAAATTTAAATTTTGATTTAGTTTATTTTTATCCTGTATATAATAACATGAAATAACACGGAATGCATCCTCTCTCTCAGAGTATGAAGCATGTGTCTCATTTCTTGTGTTTAGCATGGCTGCCAACTACTACGCCTATTTACAGTCAAATAAACACTTTAGAAACAGAAAGTTTAGTAAATAATTAAGAATATGTTCTGTAATACATAACATTGAATATATTTGGTATACATTTTATTAAAATATTTTTGTGGTTCGAAACATGTTTATAAGATTTAAATAGGCGTAGAAGTTGGCAGCTCTGGTTTAGATATGATTAAAGACTTCAACTCGGCAAAAATATTTTAAGTCATTAAAGCCGAAATTATATTTATCTTTAAAATGCAAAACCTGTATTTCACACCAGATTTTTTAAAATAGTAATTTTTGTTCGATTTTCATACGAAATTTAAGTCACCAAATAAGAGTAATGTTTCAGTTTAAAAATACTGGTATTCAAACAAAAAAAGATTAAAACTTTTCTCGTATCATATGATACCACTAGGCTTGATGGGTTAATTATAAATGTTTTAAATTTAAAAAATGTTTTTATATCAAAGAAAATAAGTTTTCCGCTTTCTTCGTTTTTCTAATTTGCTTACTTTTCTAACGTTTTTATTTTTTCACAAATTTTTTTTTAATGACGCTATTAATATAAAAAATATATAGTAATATAGTAATATAATATATATATATATATATGTACCGTAATTTCGGGTGTATAAGCCGCAGGTCAAACAATTCTTTTTCGACCCAGAATTTTCTAAGAAATAAGTGTAACTACTTAGATCGCCGTAAATATTTGTCTTTAATTACTAAATAAGATTTCTGGGTCCAAAAAGAATTGTTTGATCCGCGGCTTATACACCCGAAATTACGGTATATAGATTTTAAAAATGTCAAAAATCTAATAAACGGTCTTGAGATATAATTTACTTTCACTTTCTGAACTTATAATTTGCTGATTTTCTTTTCACCAACAAAACTGTTTTCATTATCATTATATTTCCTCATTTTCACTGTTTGTTTTTCCGGAGTTTTTAATTTACAAATTATATAATTTCTGTTAAACATGATATATTTAAATGTAAAAGTAGTTATATATACCTACAAAATATTCGTAGTTGCAAGAAACATTGATCTTGTTGTATAAAACAACCTGTGTTCGTTGCTAAATATATATGTATATAAAATGTTTGGACGTCTTAACTTATTTAACTGCAGACTTTTCACCATAACCACAACTTGCTTTATTATTATTATAGCGTTATTTTCTATTTTCACTAAATTTATTTTACTAGTGTTTTTGCTTTTACAAAGTCTACAATTTGTGTAAGAATAATATTATTTTTTCTGCTTAACTTCAGTAGAAAATCATTAAATTTAGCATAGGATCTTTTCGTTTCTACACGTTTCTGGTAAAGGTTGTGTTGTTTTTACCCACACTTTTGCCTTCCTCTGTTTTATTTTTACTTGGAGATAACGTTTTTGTTGTTTTGGTATCTGTAAAGAGTCTTTCACCTTACAGATGAATCATGTTATTTTAGCAAGGCATTTAGTTGCATTGTTATTTTTTTTTTAACTGATGTCTGTGAAATTCTTTTAAATTTTCTTGAGACTGAAGTATTCTGATATGTTTTAGTTCAGGTTTTCCATAAATATTGGGTATTTAAATAATATATTTTATTCCTAAAGTTAAAATATAATCAGTCAAAAAAAAAAAAAAAAAGAAAAAGAAAAAGAAAAAGAAAAAAAAGAAATGAAAGATCAAGAAAAACATGAAATAAATCTCCCTCATATAGTATAGTTCAATATTGAGTTGGATAACCTTATATTTAGTCCGACAGGTGGCGCGGTTGGATTTGTATTGTGCATGGAACTATTAAGGAAGAGGGACTGACATATCCTTAAAATAGCGAAGCATCAACTGTAACCGCTTTCGCAGGAATTCATTACTACCGCGTCGAATTTTAACCAATAAAATTATGCAGAAAAATTCTCTTTAACACTAGAAGACAGAATGGAGTCCAATCGACTTCAACTATGTGATTAAATTTCAATTCGAACCAGAAAATTTTTCTTGAAATGATTTATTAATCAAATCAATCTTGAAATGATTTATTTATTAATCTACGTAGATTTACTTTAAATAAAACAATTAAACAATTTTGAATAAAAATTCTCGTGAGAAATATTATTGTGAAACTCGAGTAAAATTTTCGGGTGTTCAAACGGCTCATTAAAAGAAATCTTCAATCAAAAATAATGACATAAGCTAATATTCACTTTTACTGGTAAGAGTTTACTTCTGTGGTAATAGGTCCGACCATTGTGACATCCAAAACGGGTGTCAGTAAAAATATAACACCTTCCCAAACTGACACCAGTTAAAAGAAATAGAATTTTTTTAGCACATTTGTCAGAGAAATTTTTAGTCAATAAGGCTCTAAAAAAGACGCAATTTTCCAGTTAAGTTTACTGGTGGGAGATTCCACTGGCGGTAATCACAAGCTGTAAATCTGATTACATGAAATAGCTGTTATCTTGTGACAATCAAATCAGTTGCTTCATTCGCGACTGATAGACAATAGACTATATGTCCCCTCCCTTTTAGTAATAACTCCATTGTATTGTGTTGATCAGTGTTGAATTCAGTGGATGTTCCCCACTTCCGGAAGATTTGAGATTTTGTATCTTCAATGGTTAGAAAGTGAAAATTTTCCTTTCAGAAATCTATAATCCACTTTGCTTCAAGCCAAAGGTATTCCTTCATGAAGGAAGGTGTCTGAAGTAAACACCAATGATGATTTCAACATCATTGAAACATTAATGATGTTGTTGATCAATGAAACATCATTGATCAAAACCAATGGTGTTGATCATAATTTTTTTAACTGCTGGTTGTATTGAGATTGAAGATGTTCGGATTGGATTTTAAATTTTACGGCTTAGGTTCATGTCAACCTATTTTTTCAAATTAAATTCTAAACTAGTCTTCAAATTACAAAAATATATACCTTAATATATGCTTAATATTTTCTACGAAATAGAAAAAATGTTATTAGAGATATAATTATTCATTAAAATATGAATTAATATTTCTCTTAGGGTTTTCGGGTTGAAGTTTGCCAGGTTCCGTTTGCGCTGTGGCTGGAGAAAAATATTTCATCTTGCTCGGGTCGTTTCGGTTCTTTCAACAAAAATATTTTTTGGGTATGGGTAACATTAAGTTTCTGATATTTTTAAAATAGAATTTTGGGTTTGTGTAGAGTATGATTGGACCCATGCAAGTCTTTTGTATATAGCTTAGTTTTAATTTATTGCACGAAACTAACATAAAGGTACTCAAAATCTTTTCACAACACGTATTCAAACGTTTTTTAAAATTGATTAAGGATTAAAGGACTTTTAGAAAATTAAAAAATTTAATTTAAAAAAAGAACATGGTTCATCCGGATAGCGTTATTTTCTAGTCTTTCTTTATAAAAAAAAAAAGTTCTAAAGCGCGAAATTTCGCCTTTTTTAATGACAGGTTTTCTATAAAAAAATGCCGGTGTCAAACAATTTTCTGGTCATGAAATTCCAGGACCCGTACGAACACTGAGGAAGTTTTTTACTAATATGTTTTTGTTATATTTTTCAACCAAAAATGCGTATATATAAATAAAATATATGCAAGTTATACGTGTTTCGTCATATTGTTCATTTTGAGAACATTTTTGTTATTGAGAAGATTTATGTTATTGGGAACACTTATGTGAAATTAGATAGATTTTATAAAACTCAGTTTTGTTTCTATTGTGGGCGGACAAACTTATTAATTTGCTTAAGGTTACGACACATAATATGAACGTTCTGTTAAAAATTATTACGGAGACGTAATGTAAATTAAAAATTAATTAAAAATTTAATGTAATTATGTAATTAAAAATTTAGTATACATTTCTTAAATTCTTTAATATTTACAGAAAAATATTTCAAGTGACTAGCATTGAAAAATGTAATTATTTTTTTTTAAGATCCGAAATGTCAGTTCGTTACGTGATGTGAAAGATGAGTGGAACATCCCGTGACTTCACAGTGAAGCCAAGAAATCATCCTAGTCAGCGTCATAGTATGACAAATTAAAGGCGTCGCATGTTTTGTCACTGTTCTTACTGTACTCGTTTGAGACAGCCTGTGAGGACATTTTGTTAACAATTTGATTGGCTATACCAGCGATTCCCAACCTTTAGTGATACGCAACCTACCTATGAGTAAAAAAAAAATTTTTCGCGACCTACCTAATATCAGAGTATATATCATTATGAAAATCTTGTATGACCCCCTATAAAACATCGGCTATTCTATCCTACGGAAAAAAAAATGTCGCTTGTTTTGTCACTGTTCTTACTGTATTCATTTGATGCAACTGTGATGACATTATATTATCAATTTGATTGGCTATACCAGCGGTTCTTAACCTTTAGTGATAAGCGACCCACCTTTCAGAAAAAAAAGCGACTTGCCTAATATCAGAGTGTATATCAGTATGGAAATCTTGTATAATTCCCTATAAGATATCGGCTATTCTATCCTACGAAAAATGTTAAATTTTCATAAGAAAGATAGACTATAAGTTTTAAGAGGAGTTGATAATCCGAATGTGCGAAAGTAGAATAATAATTGAAACAACCCACAAACTAAAAAGATAATTAAAAATATATTTAATTATTATCAAAATATAACTTTGTAATCAGTGTTTACCAAAGAAGGCATCTATACCAGAGTTAAAACTGATTAATTTTAATCTTGATTCATTTTCAACACGCAGTTTGTCGTTGTACTTGTTAATAAAAAAAGAGTAGAAAGTTATTACACAGGTATACCGTGGTGAACCCAATTAAGGACCTCTCAACTGATTTAAGCACCAAGCACATTGGACTAACTTCTTGTGGCCAGGCGACGCTCTCTCTGATCTTTCGTGCCGGTGCTTTGATGAATAAATTGCTTTTTCAGTGCACTGAATTTGAACTTGAAGAGAGAAATCGAACGCGAAATCAGTTGACAACTTTAGGACTGAAGATGGGGGCTATAAACTTTCCCTTCCTTTGTCAATTCGATAGGCATAATACCTCATAATCAATTTAAAGAGGTTCCAAAACTAGCAATCTTTTGTTTCCGTCCCACCGATAGTCGGTAACACTGCTTCTGAGGTAGCTTTTTGTAAATTTTTATAAACTTTGCAAACAACATGACTTGAAAATAAAACTAAAAGGAAAGAGAATTCTATAGGCATCTGGTATTAGAAAAATTAAAATTAATCTTGAAGTAAATGTGTTCATAGATTCATCAAATTATATACATATATTTAATATTGCATAGTGGCAATAATTTATAGTATTTTGTAGCACTTCAAAGTGTGAACAGAAATATTTTTCACTTTTTAAAAAATACAAAAATAATAACTTTTTAATATAAATTGTCATAAAAGTACTTATTAGGATTAAAAAAAAAAACACTAAATCTATCACGTAAATTTTTGCTAATAACTTTGGAAAATTTTATAAAACTTACAAAATTTATTATCTGTATAATTTTTGGGTTACATTTCAAATTTACGAACACAAAGAAAAAAAAGCAATTTTTGTATTCATAAAAATAAAAACTCAAATTGCGAATTACACTGAGCACGAACGACGTTGAATGTCTCTCTTTTCTGAACTTATTCATTTAATTTATAAGTAAAGCCTCCACATCAGCAATAAATTTCAGCATTTTTTTGTTTGATAAACCGTAAAAGTAATTACTTTCAATTTACTTTTTCGAAAAATTAACAGGTGAAAAGCCACAATATTTCATAATCAATTTCTGAAAATAATTGCATAAGATTTGATAAACTTTACAAAGTGATCATCAGCCTCCACATTTGCGATACATTTCAACATTTCTTTTTTTTTTTTTTTTTTTTTTTTTTTTGCATGATAAACCGTAAAAGTAATTACTTTCAATTTACTTTTTGGAAAAAATTAACAGGTGTAAAAACACAATATTTCTTAATCAATTACTGAATATATTTGTATAAGATTTAACAAAATTTGCAAAGTGATCATCAAAATAATTTTAGCAATACCTTTTCAAAATCAAGCTCAGAGAAAAGGAAAAAAAAACGGACTTCCTCATTCATAAAAATAAAAACTTATCTTCGAAATGACATTGAGTAGGATTCAAAACTTCTCTCGTGTATCTAGTTGCCTTATGGAGGGTATTGTAAAAACATTCAGCTTCTTTCAAATTTTTTTGGCTTTGTTCCATCTAGGAATCCTCAAAACTTCTTTCGCATGCTGCAATACCCGCTTAGAAAAGAGAAAATGTGTTACGTTGACTCTTAGATTAAAACACTTCCTCAATCTGAATTCTGTTAAAATGGAATTAATTGCCTTGCAGTAATAATTAGAAAAGTAATAGAAGTAAGACATGTAATATGAATGTTATTTAACCCTTTCGGGTCCGAATTTTTTTCAATATTTAGGAAAAATTACTTTTACATTAATAATATTAAGAGCCCACAATAGTCACAGAAAAAGTACGCAAAAAGACCCGGATGACCATGTAATGTCTATGGGAGCGTTCTTTTCTAATATCTCGTTCAAATTTTAATATTTTGATATGATTTTTTTTGCATAAAATAGTTCAGGACGATCCACAACCGGGCTAGTTTTTACTTTTTCGATTTTGGTTATATATTTTTTATATTACGATTGTTTCAGTTTCAGAACCGGTTTAAACCGGTTTCGAAAGTTAAAGTAATTTTTTAAAGAAAATCTGAAACAAAAATTGAAAAAGTAAAAACTAGCCCGGTTGTGGATTGCCCTCAGCTATCTTGTGCAAAAAAATCATGCAAAAATATTAAAATTTGAGCGAGATATTAGAAAAGAACGCTCCCATAGACTTTACATGGTCATCCGGGTCTTTTTGTGTACTTTTTCTGTGACTATTGTGGGCTCTTAACACCCTCATAGCATGAATGGTCACAGTGACGTCACTGTGAGTCACTTTGGTCACATCACATCTGTGACCAAAATGCCACCACTCAGTGACAAATTTGTGAAAAGTGTGTCATTTGTGACTACTTTGACATTAACATTGTGACGAAACTGTGACAAAAGTGACGATATTTAAATTGCCAGAAACATGTTTTTTAAAGTAAATAACATGTTTTGAAGAATATTTGTAATTTTCTAAAAATTTTTAAGAAAGTTACATCTCTGTCACAATGTGACATCACTGAATGGTGGCATTTTGGACACAGATGTGATGTGACCAAAGTGACGTCATTGTGACGTCACTGTGACCATGCATGCTATGAGGGTGGCTATCCAAATAGATCAATTAGTGTTTAACGAATATTTCATTGTCTGAAAGATAATGAATGTCGTTGTTTTACATACTATTCAAGTAATATTCATATGAATATTACTTGAGGAAGAGTTAATCATATGTTCAGGTTAATCAGGTTAATCTTCATATGAGGCTGTGGAAGAAATTTTGGTGATGATTCGAAAATATTGTCTTATAACAAGATTTAATTTATTACACATGATTATTTCAGGAAATTTACTTTAATTTTAAATTTAAAAAGCGAAATATATGTTTAAAATAAAAGAATCGCAAACGGCGCAAAGAGAATTAAGCAAACAATAATAATTGTTATTATTACTAAATGCCTAAACATAACTGAAGTTACATAATAAATGGATAGACAAGTACTACCATTTCTACATATAAATAGTAGCAAAAGTATTTCTTAAAACAAAATAATACTCCATTAAAAGTCATGTACTATTAATAGTACACCAGACCCGAAAGGGTTAAAATAAGTAGTACATTGTCATAACCTGATATTCATTTGTTGGAAATCTTTTATAAAGAGAATCAGATGAAAGTTTGATACATCATCAGCTAATTTTTGTCATATAGAAGAGTGCTTTGAAAGAGGATTATTGACTTATAGTAATAATTAGAAAAGTAATATAAGCATGGCATACAATATGAATGTTATTTAAAATAAGTAGTACATTGTCGTCACCTGACAGAAGTTTTTTTATAAAGAGAACGAGAATAAAGTTGGATGCATCATCAGCCAATTTTTGTCACATAGAAGGGTGCTTTCAGGGAGAACTGTTGAAGGAAAATCTTTGCACAGACCGCCGGGGTTTTGAACTAACATATTGAACATGTAGAGTCAAGGTTCTCAGTGCTTACAAAGAAGGTCTACATGCGGACATACTCAGAAAAATTTAACAATTTACAGAATATTCTTATGATATGGATATATATGTTTACACACAAAAAAATGGTGGAATGTCGATAGAGCGTTCTTAAAAAATAATAAAATTTTCGTCTCTTTGACGATTTATCACCGGTTGGCGATGAAATAATATTCCAAAATACAAAATACGCTTTTATGTAAAATACTTTTTAACTTCTTCGCAACGAGAGCCATTTGCTTAATTTTTAATCTTTTATCACCGGTTTTTCATAACAGAAAATTCTCGCCAATAGATTCGCAAAAACACTCTGATTAAATATGGTAAACTTTACGATAACAAATGACTGGTTTGAATAATGAAGGATTCAGGAGAACAATTAGCTAGCGTTTTTCATAAGTATTGAAATCGTTTGCTTTTGGCGACGAAAAATCCTGTTAAAAAAAATTGCGCGTCATTTTCGTATTTTCAAGCCGAATATTCGAAAATATTTTATTGTTTTTACAGATTTTCTCCGCTTGTTTTTCAGAAATCTGCCGCTAAATCTAACTGATCATTTTTCACATACATAAGTAGTACCACTAGCATTTTTTTCAATATGTTCTGAGTTTGCCCAGCAAAGAGACTTTCATTGTTACTTATTAATTAGAAGTTGGAGATTTGCAAAAACTATATCAGAGTCCTTATTATCCATAATTTAATATATTCGTATTCTAACTACTACAAGGAGTATATGGATAGGGATGTTAGTATAAAAGACACAAAAAATACAAATTCTGAAAATTTGCCAAACATTTCTGAGTTTTTATTTTTTTTAAACTACACGTTTCTAAAAGTTCATTTAATTTATACATATAATACCATTAATTGTAATATAATAATTAACTGTAATATATCATTTAAACATGAAAAAATGAATTAAAAGGAATATACCGTAATTTCGGGTGCATAAGCCGCGGATCAAACAATTCTTTTGGGACCCAGCAATCTTATTTAGTAATTGATAGTGAATATGCATCATGTCTCAGAGTATTTCATGCAAAAAATTAAGGTGGTCACTCAGAAATTTCAGTTTTTTAATTAAAATGTTCATTTAAAAACAGGAAAAATGTTAGAAAACTTGTTCTTTTGTTTAAAAAAAATCTGAAAAAAATGTCAAAGATTCGTATGGTGGTTTTTTACCTCCCTTATTTTTTTCGTTGAAATTTGCTTACTAGTTTCGTCAATATGCGCACTTTTCCAAAACAGGCATTTAGGGTCATTACCCCCCATAGTCTTGAGATAGAAACTTAATACTGGGGATAAATGAATTTCTTTTTATGGGCTATCGATCCATGTAGGACTCGATGTGATTCACTCAAGGGCATATTTTACTATGAAACCCGGCTATACGCTTTTGTCCCAAATTAGTTGCTACATTTTAAGTAGGTGGAGTCATAAATAACTTTTGATGCATTTTAGTAGATCGACACCGGTAAAATGATACTAAAATAAATAAAACGGTGTATACTAGGTGTCCGAAGTATTGTTAACTCGAATTTAAAATAAACGAAAAAGAATTGTCGGACGAATGAAATGACTGATTTTGTGCGAAAAGCTGTACTGAAATATTTGAAACGAAATTTGAAAAATTGTGAACTAAGCCTTAATGACATAAATACTGCAGCGATTAAATTAAATGTGTGTTCTAATGTTTATTATCCTATCTTGTTTACAGAAGCAGGCAATGAAAAAATAAAATATGAAGAAATTTACAATGTAAGTTTACAAAAAATTGTAAATGCTGACGAAAAAAAAAGGGGGGGGGGGCACTGAGCAAAATCAAAGATGTTCCAATAAAACGAAAACAATCACTGCGAAGTTTATCATACGTTGTTATAATTCATAAATCAATATTACACAGGATTCTCAAAGCGGAAAAAACTTTGGTGCATATTTCATCAATCATTAAGCAAAGTCTAATAGAAAAAAATAAGCTCGACCGAATTCGATTTTGTTTGCAGCATGTTCATGCTAAAGCATTTCAGATATGTTGTAATAAAATGTTTTTAAAAGAATTCACGACTGATTAGCTTGAAGACAGTTTTATGTGATTACTGTTTAAAAAAATCTTTAAAAAATGGGGCGTGGCTTAAGAGTGTGTGAACCGGTATTTTTTAAACTAATCAATTACTTATTTATGGAATTATGGATGGAATGTTAGGTACGTAATTATTGTTGATTGTTAGTATAGCTCCCTGAAAAATGTTCAAACAAAATCATAAAGTCATAAATATCAATAATCAGTACAAATGTATTCAAATGTCGCAACTAATTTGGGACAGAGGGAGTAGTTTTTTCTGAAATTAATGTGTCCATTGCATAGAAACCAAGAAAAGAATGCAAAAAAGTGCTACGCATCGGTAACTATCAATGATAGTTTAAGGTAAGTTATCATGAATAGTTAATTTCGAAATATTCTGCAAGTCTTGAAATAGAATAGCGCATCATATTGCAAATTCACATTCAATGATTCAGCGACACGCACATTATCTCCTTGCAATGCACCAAAAGGTTCTTCAGACTGCTATTATACGTTTTTTTACTATTTCTTCTTTTGTTCTCTTTTTTAATGAATAATCACTATTTTTTTCACTTCCATTTTTACTGTAATTCGTTAAAAAATAATGCCTGTTTAATATTTCCCTATTCGCTCTGTATTTAAAAATGCATTTAAATATTTAAAAGAAAAATCCAGGATGAAAATGTTTTACTATCCCAGTTAAAATTAGTTGTGCTTTTTTCATTACGGATTTCTCAAATAAATGCTTTATAAAAATTGTTTCATCATTTAACCCTCTTGCTGTGTAACTTAATCCTTTCGGGTCTGGTGTACTATTATTAGTACATGGTTTTTAATTAAGTATTATTTTGTTTTAAGAAATGCTTTTGTTACTATTTACATGTAGTAATGTTAGTATATGTCTAAGCATTTAATATATGACTTCATTTATGTTTAGGCATTTAGTAATAGTAATAATTATTATTATTTACTTTATTCTCTTTACGTCGCGTCGTTTGCGATTCTTTTATTTTAAACCATCTATTTCACTTATTAAATTTAAAATAACAATTACTTTTCTCAAGAACTCATGTGCAATAAAGCAAAAAAAGTATTAGAAAGTTGTGATATAAATTAAATCTTTTTGTAATACAATATCTTCTAAACAGCTTCAAATATTCTTCCTTAGCCTATTGGCATATGAATATGAATTGAATAGCACGCAAAACAACAACATTCGTTTTCTTTCAGATAATGAAATATTCGTTAAACACTTATTAATCTATATGAATATCTAGTGTTAAAGTTATTAACATAAAAATAATTTTTTCTAAAAACTGAAAAAAAGTTCGGACCCGAAGTTAAGTAAAGATTCAAAATAGGTTCAGAAATTGCGCAGTTATTTTATTATATGTTTAAATCTACATACATTTTACAATTAAATTGTGAAAAAAATTATAAAAGAGTTTTTTGTATTAGAATTAGATCATAAAGAAAGAAACACTTGCTGTGGAAATCGCGGGTTGCGCAAATAATTTTGCATTATAATTATTTAAATTTTTTATATTATATTAACATTAGAATTATTTATATTATATTAATATTACATTATAATTTTACAATGCCCATGGAAATCATGGGATATGTGCAGTGCGATGGATAAAAATATCACAAAAAATTATTTAAAAAGCTCCAATCTCCAATAGAAAAAGCAAACATTGTACCAAGTTTTCTTAAGGTTGTACAGTATTCTAAAATATCGCCGTTCATTTATTTATTGGTTTAAAAAATATTCATGAGCTTTTGTATTACAATGGTCCAAATCACATGTAAATACAGTAAACAGGTCAAAAATAGGTGCACAGTACAGTAAAAAGATTTTTAAAAAATTTCTTAGTATCGTATAATTATTGGTTGCTTAATGAATACTTAAACTTTTTAAGTCTTTTTATCTTGGAACTGCCTAGACAACATATCCAACATCTCCCACAACATTTTGAAAGTACATGAAATGTCTACAAATTTATATAATAAATAAAGTATTTCCTAATAAATATATACCTTTCAGATCTCAGAAAATCCTCGCAAAGTTTTGATCGGGCGTTGATTCATAAGTCCTCCTTCCACCGAAAAGGTCTACAAATGGAATAAATTAACTTTTAGCTGTTGTTTGCGATTTAGATAACTCAGAGCGCTTCTGTGAAGAACCTGTAGTTGCTATCTTTGGAATTCCTTCATAAATACGGGTAATATTAGCACTTTGCGTTATTACTCACACTGGCGGTATTACTCCAGGACACCTCATTTGCTTTGAAATTAATATATTTATGTCGATTCTTCTGGATAAGAATGTAAAATTGCTCTTATTTGCATAGATTATTTTTTGATAGTTGCATTTACCCCTTGAGCTCTGATGGTAGAATTTTCTACCACATAATTTTAAGTCCGAAATGTCACAATGGCACCAGAAAATTCGACCAAATTTATTTGAAAAAGGTTTAATGCATTTTTCGTGTTTATCGTTTACCGATTTTTTTCTTTGCAAAATACTGGTGCCAATGTGACATTTGGAATAATGAGGAAATTTACGCCCCAGAGCTCAAATGGTTAAAATAATGATAAATTTTCTTTCAATTTGTGCTTAGATTTGGGGTTTTGGTTTACCTCAAATAAAATTCACGGTTTCGTGTTACATTAAACCGTGCAGGATAGAAATACAAGGTGAGAATTTTACTACTCAATTGAAAAATATCCATTTCTTTGTAGAGAATAGTATACAACTTAACTTCCAAAGTTAGTAATGTAAGTTAACGTTTAACACATGAGAGCATTCTTTTCATATTTCTCGTTTGCATTTTAATATTTTTATTTATTTTTTTTTGCATAGGAAGCTCGACGTCAATATTTAACCGTCGCTTGCATGTATTATTATTATTATTATTATTATTATTATTATTATTATTTGCTTTTTTTCTAGGTTTTTACTTTCAAACCAGTTTCTAAATCGAAATTCCCCAAGTGTCATAACGACATATATGCACGTCAGACCCATTTAAATTAATAGACCAAATCTAATTGTAATATTTTATTAGATGTATAAAACTAAATTGGCTTTAATTTGTTTTTTAACAAGAAAAATTATCTAAATTTAAATTGTGCGAATTATAGAAAAATACTTTGTTAAAGCTTTTTTTTTCAATCAAATTTAACCATCATATTCAGTAGAAAACGCTTTGCTCTATAAATTTTTCGAATAAAAAGTTTTTCGATAAAGCTTCGAATAAAAGCTGATAAAATATTTCACTTCATTTTCAAATAATATAAATATTCACACATAAAAAACTCAGGTAGATTTGCATCACAGATTAAACATGATTACATCATAGATTAAACATGAAGCTTTATACGTTATTTTGACTAGCATGAATTCAAATTACGCATATTTCTTTTTTGTTTTAAATAACAAGAAATAACGGAAGTATGTGAGGCATCTGTGTTTATTGGTTCATAAAAATTACATTTGTACAGACGTACAAAACGTCTTAATAAAGAATAAATTTTCCCATCATTTGAAACCATTTTTGACTACCTCAGGTATTTAAAAAAACTTTTGAACCTTTAAAAATATCATACACATGATCCAATAATAATATTACTAAATGTTTCGTTCTACGAGCCTAAGACGCAACTTGCCTAGACCGATAATATTGAAACCATTTTGACCACCTAAGTTATTTAGAAAAACTTTTGAACATTTAACCCGGGAAAACACGCGCTTACCCAGGGTAGAAATGGTTTTAAATTTGTCACCAATAAAATCAAATTATAACTGTCATTTTATTTAGGCCGAGACAATCCTTATAAATTCTGCGATAAAATAAATTGAAGATTACTTTCAAAAGATAAGTGGTTAGAATAGCAAAAGTCATACGCACTCCGGGTCAGAAAGATCCGGCGCGTGTACTCCCGGGATAAAAATTTTGTATAGATGGTCCAATAATGTTCCTAAATTTTTCGTTGTACGAGCCTTAAACGTAGTCTTCCCAAACCGGTAATATTTGAAAATTCAGCACTTCTACATCCCATATCAGAAATATGTTTTTAGCCCATTAATGCCTGAATTATTTTCTTGTTAAAATTCCCACCACTTATAAAGCAAGAATAACTTTTATCTTAATTTATCGAGGACTTTATCTCGAGAAAGAAAGTATTTATTTATCCTCCTTTTTTACTGGTGTGAAAGGCGCTTACTTGAATGTTTTAAAACTGTCCCAAAAATGGGACGCGAGGCACTAATGGGTTAAGCAGTTGTGTAACACCCGCTTGCCTGTACAAAAAAAAAAAAAAAAAGAAAAAAAAGAAAAAGAAAAAGAAAAAAAGGAGACTATCTCACATAACATGACCTGAGCTCTGCTGAATTAAAAATGTAAATGTATTACATAATAAATTACCAATACTAGTTCTATTAACACTAGAACCGCGGAACCGGGTAATGAAATGAATATTTGTCTATGCAAATGAATGTTTGTCGATTCGAACCAGAAAATTCTACATAAAATTAGTTATATATATATGATGCAGAAAAATAATTTAAATAAATACGTTATTTACCGTAATTTCGGGTGTATAAGCCGCAGATCAGACAATTCTTTTTCGACCCAGAATTTTTTAAGAAAAAAATATAACTAGTTACATCGCCGTAAATATTTGTCTTCACTCACTAAATAAGATTTCAGGGTCCAAAAAGAATTGTTTGATCCGCGGCTTATACACCCAAAATTACGGTAGTTTAAAATAAAAATTCTGATATGAAATATTTTTAGGAATCTCGTGAAAAATCTCCCGCAGTTCTAGTGTAAAAAAGTTCTGTTCGAAATTGGAAGTTGATTGTGAGTTCATGTCTTGTTTTTGTTGTGTGGAACTGCAAAATGTAAAAAGCGATATATTTTGTAAATAGTTTATGTGTGCGTGCTGTTCTATGTCTTATGTGCCGTCTATGAAGAAATAAAATAAACATTTAAAGAAGATCGTATCTCCGAGAATTTATATTTAGATAAGTGAAGCTTCTTTTTGTTGTAAATAAGTACAGCTAGCCTGACAGTTGTGAGAAAAAACTTTTTAACTAGACCAGTTCTACTTTAATTTTTAATTAAATTATTTTTAAAACTAGGATCTGAAAACAAAGGAATTTTTTTTTAATTTAATACAAAAACATGAATTTTTAGAGGTTTTTAACACACAACACATTTTTCTTATAAGTTTTTAAATTTTTATTAGTGATTTTGGAATTGTTAACCTTTTTTTTTGTCATTGTTTTAGGTATAATCGAGAAACGTTGTTGGCGTGATTCCAACATTTTGAATATTTAGAACAATTAAAAATATATATGTAGACATAGACGCCCCTATAATATATTTTTATTTTAAGAGTAAGTTGGGAGAATAGGTGCACCTAACACTTTTGTTAGCTTGTGCAGGGGTATTAATAGATAATTAATCATTTAAGCAATTCATTACCATATTGTTTTAACCCATTAGTGCCTGGCGTCCCCTTTTTGGGACAGTTTTAAAATATTCAAGTAAGCGCATTTCACACCAGTAAAAAAGGAGGATAAATAAAGGTTTTCTTTCTCGAGACACAGTCCTCTATAAATTAAGATAAAAGTTATTCTTGCTTTAAAAGTGGTGGGAAAAGGCAAAATTTGAATTTTAACGAAGAAAATAATTCAAGCATTAATGGGTTAATAGATGTCTAGATCTTGCCAGCAATTGTAATAATATTTATGAAGAAGAAATGGCAGCTTAAAAAATATTGAACCTGAAGTGGTTATAAGCGTTCCATTAAAATATCTTAAAATAGGGATATTTAATTTTTTGGCTGAAAGCCCTCTATCACCATATATGCCAAAATGTAATCGCACCTTATTTAATTGCAAAGTTTCTCTCATTAAATAAGGTATTTTTTTTTAATTCTAAAACAGTGGAAGCTTCGTGACCCCACTGCTCCTTGATAGAATAATCCGAAGTTAAATGTTGCCATTTTTCGGAGGATTTTTAAATCTAAATTAGCCCCAAATTTTCTTTCAGTAATATGTATTAAATAACTCACATGATAAAGGCAGTATGTGAAAAAAATTTAATTAATCATATGCTTGTAGACGATTAATGGTTTTCTAATCATTTGTTAAATTATTATTTGAAGAAAATCTTATACTCGCAAAGATTTCTATTTATAAATAAGGCATTTGGCAATAAAAAATTTAGTTGATAAAATGGGTTCAAAATGGGCTTTCCCAAAATGATGCCTTCGCACATACAGACTTTATCATCTGAGTTCTGCTGGCATTTTTGCCGATCCCACCGAAGCTAGCATAGAGAAGTAAATACGTTCTTCTGATTGGTTGACTAATTTAATACGTATTAGGGGCGTATATGGGTTATATCGCGTTAAAATTGTAAGAAGTTAATAATAAGAATTTTTAAAAATACTATAGAACAATTGGTTTTGTAAATATCACATAATTGGCTCCATAAAAAGGAAATGTGATTATCGTTTGTAAATAAATTGTTCTATAACATTAAAATAATTAAATAGAAATTCCAGTTTTATTTTTAATATTTTTTTATTAGTAATACAGAACAGTTGAGAAATATCATCATTAACTTATTTAATTTTAAATACCAGAAAAGTTTTCTTTTTATCTGTCAATAAATATGTAAAATCAGAAGGAAATTAAACAAAATCTGTTTTAAAAGCTTTTCAAACAGAAACTGATGATTAAATAAACGTAACCTCATAAATGAACCAAAACAAAATGCTCTTCAAAATTATTCAACCAATCAGAAGCCTGTATTTTCTTGCCTGTGCTAGCTTCGGTGGGATCGGCAAAAATGCGTTTTGTCTTGCAGTAAGCCTTTGCTAAAGTAATTTGTAGAAACATTCTGTTTTCATGCTTATTGCCTGCCCATTATTCATTATTAAAACAATTTTTCTATTTTTTTCATCTTTTATTTTACTAAAACAACAATTCTTCTTGAAGGAAATATATTTATTTTTAACACTACATTTTAAAATATCTTAATATTTGCAGTTCAAAAGCCACTAATCTCTAAACTGAGAAAATAACCGTAAATCTTTGCACATCTGGACTGCACTAAACACAGACATTGCATATTTTCTTAATGCAGACATATCTAAAAATACTGAAAGTTATAAAAGCAATTTATGTTTATTGGTTCTTTTAAATGCACACTGAAAAAAGGTTTCAATCTGAACAAATCCTGCGTGTTATTTATATGTTAAGCTCAGTACTTTATTTGACTTTTCTGAACTCCAAATTTGCATTTCCCTTTTTACGCATAGATAACTAGCAGATTTTGAAGTTTTTAAAAGGTGTCTGTTTATTTATTTTTTATACTTTTGCTAAAACTTTATAAGATTTACACAAAAAACTGGGATTATCTTGCATACAATTCATGGTGTAGACGTAAAAACTGTGCTTTTTTAAATTTTTTTTATTTGTATGGTAAGGAATGTTAAGTAGGGTAAATCCAATTTCTATTTCAAATTTAAAATGTAAAAAGAGAAAAGCGTTCATATTTTTTTTAGATATTTTGCATCATAATTTAAAGCAAAAAATAATAAATGCAGTATTAAAGTTAATTTCAGTGATACTTTTTCATTAGTTTTTAACTGCAAAACTTTAATTATTGGGGTTTTTTTTAAAGAAATTTGACTGTACCGCTCAAAAGTCTTTCCTGTGGTACCTCATTCATTGTTGTACGTTTTGAACGTTCATAGAAGAGGGATATTGACATCAGAAATAACGGCAATTTAGGCATCTAGTAGTAACAATAAATATTATTATTTTCTTAATTATCTTTGCACCGTTTGCGACTTTTATTTAAACATATATTTTATTCTTTAAATTTAAAATTAAAGTTACTTTCCGAAAAGAATCGTGTGTAATAAAGCACAAAAAGTATTAGAACTTTGTAATATAGGTTAAATCTTGTTGTAATACCATATTTTCTTAATGACTCCGAAAATTCTTCCTTTGCTTATTGTCATATAAATATGAATGAAATAGTACACAAAACAATAACATTCGTTATCGTTCAGACAGTGAAATATTCGTTAAATACTAACTAATCCATTTGTATAGCTTGTGTTCATGTTATTAATGTAAAAGTAATTTTTTTCTAAAAACTGAAAAAAAATTCAGACCCCGAAAGGGTTAAGATCTGAACAACTGGCTTCATTTTCATCTCGCATACAAGAAACATACGTTTTTAACCCTTTCAGGGGGCGCCGTTTGAAGTCTGCAAACAGTTAATTTTGATTCCCAAATTGCCAAATGGCACCAGCAATTTTTTGTACACTTTGGATCTCATAATAGACGGGAAAAGTAGCTTTTGTTTATTTTCAAATAAATTTGTTTGTAAATTGTGATGTCAGATAATTATTTGCACATTTTTGGAGCAGAAATACCTTGCTCCTGAAAGGATTTAAATAACACAGACATAGGTGCCAACCTGACATCGATTATCCGTAATACGTGCGTTAATTTGACCCTGGTTTAATAAGTTTCGATCCAGGATTTTTTCAAAGAAATGAAATTAACTATGTTTCACCAACAATCCTGAAAATAAATAAATAAAGATTGATGAAATATATTTTCTGGTTTGAAATGACGTTAACCTGGATCAAACGAATCCAGCTATTACGGAAGATTAGTTGAAAGTTGGCAGCTATGCACAGAAAATAACATTTGAAATTCTTAGACGTTTCTAAATTTCATTTAATCTATTAATCAGTTAATTCTTAAAAAGGAAGCAATAAGAATTGCAATAACTAGTTTAATTTTGAATAATTCTATTTTTATCTAAAAATAACAAGTTTCATTTTTCTCAAATGCAGAAGAAACACAACTTTTAAGGTATGATTTACAATAAGACTTTAAATTTCAAGACATGTTTTAATTTAAGTTAACCTATTAACCCTTTGAGCTCTGATAGTAGAATTTTCTACCACATAATTTCAATTGCGAAATGTCACAACAGCACCAGAAAATTCAATAAAATTTATTTGAAAAAGGTTTAATGCAATTTTGTTTTTCGTGTACATAGTTAACACGTTTTTTCTTTGCGAAAT